>JAHWFO010112665.1:316721-356321 GCA_023313115.1 Rhysida immarginata | reverse complement strand
GCGCAAACGTGCATGTGTCCGGATATTTGTGATCATATAGTGTATATTATCCCGGTCAAATGCAACAATTGAAAACCACTGTAAATAATATAAGTATTAATAGAATAATATAGTAAAATACAGGAAATAGAGTCTACACTTAAATTATAAAAGAAAAGATAAATAAACATACAAATATATCGCTTTTTTACCAACACTTACAATATTTATATAACAGTGATCTATTTGTTAATCTAATTTCGGTTTTCTTTTTTTGTAATACTAAATATATATATCTGTACCATTATATAAAGAGGAAGAGGGTTTTATATTTGCTGGCGATAACCGAAAAAAACTACTGAACCGATCTCAACCAAATTTTGCATACTTGATCTTCAAAGCAAGTGGAAAGCCACTGTCTACCTGAGATTTCGAAAAAATAATAATTATTGATAATAATCGATATTCAAAACGATGACAGTGCATACTAATAGGAGGTATCTCACCAACAATGTGTATGAAACAACAATATATCTCATGACCAACAATGCACGGCAAAGTTTGTGCAACAACAAGCCAGTTGTGTTTGTATCAACAATGGTATTAACACACAATTCACCAACTGTATGCACTGACCAACAATTATATCTAATGACCAACAATACAAGGCAAAGTTTGTGAAATATAAATATAACTTTCATTAAAGCATGTAATGAAGATTCCATCCCACTTCTGCAAATTTAAAACAAAATTGAATTTGTAACAATACATAAAATTCCTGTTGGTTCAGGATTTTCTTAGAATTGATAGGTCTTAGAAAAATCTTTAAAAAAAAATGAGCACTAACTGGAGATAATGAGAGTTAGCAGACTATTGAAATATTGAGCAAGTGGTGAGTGACCCAGTGGTCATCGAAGTTCCCAGGCGGCCATCAATAGAAGAAACAGCCACTGCTATACAATACCAAGTGATGAATGCCCAAGTAATGAATGACCTTGAGAGCAGAGTGTGAACTGCAACAACAGATTATCAAGTAGTGAATAACTCCAGTTAGATTGTGGAATAGCAGAGTACATGGACACAAATGATCATGTACATCAACTGCCACTCAAGATGAAATTTTTATCGCCTAAATTCACCACAGCAGGATGAGTGTACTTCTAAAGTAACATTACATGGCTAAGAAATTATTTAGGCTAGCTATGCCATAGTTGGAGAGGTACATCCATTGGGAGCATTTTAAAAGAATTTTTTGTCAGCCTTTCATTATGAATTTTTACTGTGTTAATTCTAAGCTGTTTCATCTGTTCATTTTTACTGTATATTCACATTCCGACATTGCAAAAATTTCATCAAAAAAGAGCCCGAGCAATGTCGGGGATAGCAGCTAGTACTAAATGAAGCTCTATTTAATAGTAGCTATATAAAATGTAAAAGATATGAATTTGAAAAAAATATAAAAGGTACAAAAAAGCTAACAATTGTGTTATAGCTCCAAAAAGCTATAGTTGTGTTCATTTCATTCCTCAATTCCAGCTAAAAATCTTTTAAAATGGAAGAATTTGAAATGGCTATTTGAATTTTTCAAAAACCTCGATATTTAAATAAGTACTAAGTTTAGAACAAAGAATGACACTAATTCTTTAATGAAAAGATTATATGGTGATGAGAACTCTAGAATTGCCCCATGCATTACAGAGGTCAGACCAAACTCAGTTTATCCATCAGATTCAAGGAACAGCTCGCCCACAGAAAATTCGTTAGAAGCAGTCAATCAGCCATAGTCAAAAACTCAATAGAGATGGGGCACGATGTTTCCATCGACAACTTAAAATTGTTACAATCTATCAATTAAAAACACTTGCTAGATGCTTTCGAGAGCTTAACTACCCATAAATCCAAGAATAACACGTCATTAAACTCCAACTTAGACCCTATTGGTGATTCCTCTCTAATTCAATGGTGGTCTCAATTAACCAACCAATAATATTGTTTTTGATTTCTTTTCTGTTATTGGTTATTGGTCTGCTTTGTGTTTCTCTCGCTATATAAACCGCTTTCTTCGGTTTTCTAATCAGTTCACTTTGGGTTTCCACGTCTTCTCCTTGGTTCCTGCCGAATGATGAGAGCCTTGCTCTCGAAAAGCGCTTCCAAGTTGTATTTTTCTATTAATTTTGTTTTTTGTTATTTTCTTAATTACCTTTGTTGTGGTGAAAGAGCCCTTCTTTACACTTAATAAGATTATACATGTATTGTAATATTAACCAAATTGGCCTTATCTGTTCGTAATTTATCTAAATTTTTCGAACAGTATGGATGGCACTGCTTCAATTTCATGTGGAAATAAAAACAACCCAGAACTACCTGATCACCTCGTTTAGATTCACATAATTATGATATAATATAGGGTTATTCAAAAAGAAGGAGCAGATTTAAAATATTTATTTCTAATGAACAACAATAGACAGAGACACTTGTAATACATCACTGGATAGAGGAAAGTTCAAAGTTTTACTTGGTTGCACGAAATGCACGCTGCACAACAACAATGGATTCACTTTTTGCACACTGCAGCACACAAAACGACTTTTCCTGGGGCTGGAGTCACCATTCGCAACTCGACTCCTATGCACCTACAGAATTCACGGCTTGATATTGCTCTCTTCACTTCACTTTCGATTCGCTCATGTTAGATACAGTGTAAGAAGGAGGAGGAATGTTTATTGAACATACAGAATCACTAAAATTCTTCTAATAAATACAAATTATTAATACAATAGTACAACAATGGTTAAAGAGTTGTATGTTTCAATCTTTGTATAATTACAATTCACACTCCTTATTGTACTAAATTAGTTTACATGTGTTGTTCTTTTTGTAGTTTGATTTGGTCTATTTTTATCACAAATTAATAGAATTAAATCAAATTAAAATAAAAATTTAGCAATTATTTTTACCTTCAATTCACAGTCCTCGTTAACTGCAATATTACTAGGTTTTAAATCCTGTTTAAAGAAATTATAAAACGATTAAAAAAATTAAATTTAAAAATCTAGAAAACATTTTTTCTGAACGAAATTTTTAAAAATAAACCTTTGTCAATTTTAATAGGAAGAATTAATCTTGCTAACCCTGTGAATAATTCCAGCTGAATGTATATACTTAAGTCCTCGTAATATTTGATATACAAGAAACTGAACGTGGTCATCACTTAATTTTTGAGTTTTAATTATGTTATTTAAATCAGCACCCATCAAGTGAGTGACAAGATATTTTTTTTAAAAAAAAAAAAAAAAAAAAAAGAAAAAATGAAAGAAAGAAAAAAGATCTCACCACAAGCCAAAAAATTTGTTTGATTGCATCAATTATGTTTAACAATTATATTTTGCAAATTATTTCTTCAGAAGATATATTTGTATTACACGTCAAGTATGTATTTTGCAGTTAGACAAGTGCAGTGATCCCAAATACATGCATAATGATCACGTAAATAAACAGATCAGAAAAATTATGACAATATAGGGTTATTCAAAAAGAAGGAACAGATTCAAAATATTTATTTCTAATGAACGACAATAGATAGAGACACATATGATACATCACTGGATAGAGGAAAGTTCAAAGTTTTACTTGATTGCACGAAATGCATGCTGCACAGCAACAATGGATTCACTCGTTGCATACTGCAGCACACAAAGACTTTTCCTGGGGCGTCACCATTCGCAACTCGACTCCTATGCATCTATCTCCACGAAACTTGGAATGGTTTACTGGTACCACATAGCCTGTTAATCGTTCCAATTTAGGTGCATGTATGTCCATTAGTTTTGCAACGCTGTAAATATTGAATGGAACTAATAGATGGAGGTTAAAACTCTGAACTATCCAAATGCATAAAATAAAACTTTGAACTTTCCTCTTTTCAGTGATGTTGTATGTGTCTCTATTTATTGTTGTTCATTAAAAATAAATATTTTAAATCTGCACCTTCATTTTGAATGACCCTGTCCAAAGAAAAATATACATGTTCATCCAGTCATTTCAGAATGAATAAAATCAAAATCAGACAAATGTAGTTTAAGAAGAGAGCTTTGTGATTTATGAGAAAGAGCACAAGGTGTCTGCAAAATTTCTGAAAGCCAAGTTACAGCTATTTTTTGGAATTCTCAAAAAAAAAAAAAAAAAAATTGTGATCTAAACACAAGTATGATTTATACTAAAAGGCTTATCTGCTCAATATCCTATTGGAACCCCTCTGGGGATCTAGGATGAACTCATCGACAAGCTGTCGATCTCGACAAAATCTAACCATCGAAAGTGGCATATTACACATTTATACACAAGGCATTAAAGGATGTCAGATGAAAATATGGCATGAATCACTCAGAAGGCTAAATTTGAATTCATTCGTGAACAGTATACATCCCACTGGTTCAGTATCCAAGAACAATATTGTGTGCACTAGTTCACACGGGTTCTTCTATGAGCAGCAATCATCAGGATGCATCTTGCTGACACAATCCACATTCATATAATTGCCTGTAGACTGAATGCCTGGAAATAGCCACTCCTGTAACTGCTCTTAGACTGCAGCAAAATGTCCTGTTGTGCTGCTTTTTTTCTTCTGACAATTATGGATAGATGCTGCTGAGCAGTTGTAATTCTTGAATGCCTTCTACAGAAGTGCCAGTTGATGTAATTCTTGTTGAAACCATTGCCAACGTTGAAAAAAAGACACTCTGAGGGACATTAAGTCTGAAACAGTCATCAGACTTTCTGACCAGTCTTGTTACAGCCAACAATTCTGAGCTACACAGCTCTGCAAAAACAGTTTCCTATCACAAACAGAATTAGCTCTACTGATTTTCAATGCTAAGACACATACGTGCAAAGGCGTTGTCAATGACCAAATATCGTATGTTATGAATAGGGTTAGGAACCTTAGGTAAAAACATATTTTGTTTATGGTTTCAGTACTAAGAGATATGCACAAAAATGTTTTTGTTTTTTTTTTACTATATGTGTTATAGTTTAAGAGTTATAAAGACCTAAAAAGGCATATTTAATGCTTTGTGACATATTTGGGCTTATCAGACCTAAAAGGCATATTTTGATTGCATTTTTTAAATATAAGATAAGATAATAATATATTTTATATTAAAAAAAAACTACAATGTATAAATAAGATAAATACTAATAATACTATAACCAAATAATGACAACAATATAACCAAAAAACAATGAACAGAAGAAATATTGTTCAAAATTTAAAAAGAATACCATTGTAAGACATTTAAACATCTCAACTGAAAAAATACTGATGATGTCCGAAAGGACGAAAATCGATTATATATTAAACATTAATAAACCAATTGTATTGTAAATGGACGTTATAAAATTATAACTGTAATTCATACCATTTGTTTGTTAAGGAGTACACTCTCCTCTTGCTAATCCGGCCCTCAATAGTCCGGCACCCAGTTCCCGAAATCGAAACTTTCAATTTCAGAGCTACGGAAGTTAAAACTTTTACTTTCAATTAATTTCCACTCTATGTCGTTGAAAAGAAAACACACAACTTTGGTGCTGTCGCAAAAAAATAGGAATTTTGGAGAAGTTGAAGCAAGGGTGTTCCCAAAAAGCCATTGCTTCAGAGTACAACGTTGGACATCCTACGATTTACGACATAAAGAAGAAAGAAAATCAGCTTCGTCAGTATGCAAGCCAAATGGACAGCAGCTTGGGGAAACGAAAGATTATGAGAAAGAGTGAGAACAATGAACTTGATACAGCTGTTTAAACATGCTTTGTGAATATTTTTTTCCTCCCACCTTCCATGTTTCTTTCTTCACGTCTTTTCTTTATCCAGTATAATCGAAGGGGGAGTGAAAGTAACAGTGGCTTGAATGGAGAGGGAAGAAAAAGGAACAGCCGATTAGTTCACCAAAACAAACATTCTTCCGTTCTGGCACTGTTTTTATTTCATAAATTTAATATTGAATCAGTTAGCAACTTCGCTTCCCGTTCTCCCTATTCCCTGGTATATTTCTGTAACTTTTCCGATTTCAGTAACCTTCAGTTTTGTATGTAGATGAGATCGGAAGGTTATAAATGGGTAGAGCAAACAAAATTACTTTCTACTGGAATAAAAAATGAAAATTTAACACAGGGTGGTAGGACCCTGAAAAAAGCTGATGTTTCAAATAGAGGCTATTCTTTGTCAAAGCAAAGAGTGAAAGTGATATTAGGGGCATTAGAAGATGTCTTATATACAGATCAAGTAGGGAGGAAGGGGGAGAAAATATTAGTTAGAGAGAGCAGAAGGGAACTACTGCGAAACCTGGAAATAAAATAGAATACGTGCTGGGAGAGGAAAAGACTGAGACCAATGGGAGAAGATGTGAAAAAGGTGCAGCAGTGAGAACATAATGCAAGGGAAAATGTGCTGGGATAGGACAAGAACGAGGACCAATGGAAGATGATAACAGGGCAGTGAAAAGAGTGCAATAGGAAATACATAAGAATAAAACTAACTGAAATTCTAAATGAGAAGAATGATAATTAAGTAGTACAGTTGAAACCTCTATAAGAGGACCACTGGGAAATCGAAAATTTACTTATATAGATAAAGTTTAAAAAACACAAGACAGTTTACTCGGAAAAATAAAAAGTGGCCATTATCGGCGGAGTGCTCCTATTGACCCTTTCGAGGAAAGCTCGATGCAGGTGGCGGTAGCGACATCAGTTGGCCTCTGAAGCCCAGCCACACTTTCGGCGTCGCCATTTTTCCATGCTAAACAATACTGTGTAGTGAAGTGTTGTGTTGTATCAAATAGATTTAATACATTTTTAAATGAATTTAAAACAATTTTACCCCCTCAGTACAGAAATACGGAAGAATAAATATTTTTAGTATTATTGTATTTATTTTAGTTTAATTACAGTGTAATTAATTAATACACTGGTTATTAGAACGTGGCTAACTTCTAATAACCATGGTGTTACTCTTATTACGTTTGTTTTATTTGTTTATGTTACAAGCTTGTTTTCTGTAATTGAATTAAAATAATAAAAAGTTTACGGTAAATTGACTAAAACAAGGTTACAATAAAAATATTTTTTTTATTTAATTTAATAATTAAACTCCGTTTACACTGAAATAAAACACGCATTATATTTATTTAAACGAAGCGTTATTTAAAATCGGTAAAAATCCCGTGTAGCATCCCCTAATTTTCTCGGCTGACATCGATCAGCCCCATCGCGTTTATGTTCTGAATTTATTATTCTAACATACCTAATTAATATATAAATGATTTATCATATTATCGAAATTATATTTTAAGAAATTTATGCAAGAAAGAATCACGAAAGTTTCGTGACCATGAACTTCAGCTAACGGGCGGTCATTCATGTCAGCCTGGCCGCTCATCATTCAACAAATGAAAAACTCTAAATAGATGATTATAATTATATACTCTTCATTAGATGATTATAATTACCTTGTAAGTGGGAAAGTAAAAGAAATCCTCGTGTATCGTGTCAAGGAGCTACAGGTGAGTGAACCAATTATCGTGCTAACCAATTAATACAGTTTTACAAATTGGGTTCATACAGTTTTACATAAATTTCATACATTTCTAAATAGATTTAATACAATTTTAAACGAATTTAATAGGATTTAAATGAATTATATTTTAAGAAATTTATCCGAGGGAAAAAATCACGAAATTTCCGTGACGATGAACTTCAGCTAACGGACGGTCATTCATATCGGCCTGACCGCCCATTATTCAACGTACACCGTCACGGAACTTTCGTTATTTTTTTTCTCGCATAAATTTCTTAAAATATAATTCATTTTATCGTATTTTATTCATTTAAAATTGTATTAAATTTATTTAGAAATGTATGAAATTCATGTAAAACTGTATGAACCCAATTTGTAAAAACTGTACGAGGTCTGTTCAAAAAATACGTAGACTGTTTGAATTGCGCGGGCCCTGTTGGTCCCAATCAAAATCGCTTGGTGTCGCCATCTTCTGACAGATCCGCTGATTACAAGGCAGTTTTTTGATTGCAAATATCAGTATTGGTTGATTAGCTACGCGGTTGTTTGTGAAGTGTGTTTTTTTTCGTTTGGCTGATTTTTAGAATGAGTGACTTGAACGAGCAAAGAGTTGCTGTGAAATTTTGTGTTAAACTCGGAAAAACTGCCACTGGACGAGTGGAAAAGGCCAGAAATGTGGACGAGAGGTGACTGGTTGTTTCATCACGACAACGCTCCAGCCCATTCAGCCCTCAGAACTCGAGAGTTTTTGGCCAAACACTCGATCACTGTTCTTCCTCACCCACCCTACTCACCTGACCTCGCTCCTTGTGACTTCTTCTTGTTTCCCAAACTCAAAAGACCTTTGAAAGGAAGGAGATTTGAGATGATTCCCGACATAAAGGCAAATGCGACGAAGGCGCTGAAGGACATCACAAAAGAAGCGTTCCAGGACTGTTTCCAAAAGTGGAAACACCGTTGGGATATGTGTGTGCGTCGGGGAGGAGAGTACTTTGAAGGGGACCCAGATGTGTAACTTCTGAATAAAGTATATTTTGTTTTATGATGTCAGTCTACGTATTTTTTGAACAGACCTCGTATTAAAGTTAGCACGATAAATCAATAGGCTTAAATCGTTCACTCACCTGTAGCTCCTTGACACGATACACGAGTATTTCTTTTACTTTCCCACTTACAAGATAATTATAATCATCCTTGGCATAGAAACATATTCCTTTCACAAAGAAATCGTACAGATCGAGTGATGTTACTGTAGGCCACGAATTCACGTCGTTCTTGAAAAACGTTTCTAACATATCATCCATGGGATCTGGCAAATTGTGCTCTTCAAACATTAATTTCTGCTTATATCGTTCGCTGGCTACGCCGTTCAAACTTTTAAAATATCTGCTTGACATAATTTAAACAGAAAAATCGCCTAATAATTGTATAAACACTTGTAATTTAAACTACACTGTAGTTACATGCACTAAATCCTCTGAAACGGAAGTTAGTAAGGGCTCTCGTAGGATCGGTCATGTGGTTTCCTGTGACGCGTTGTTTTGTTATCGAAACAGTCAATAAGGGTTTTTTCAAGGTCTTGCAACCATGTTCATTTTGATTTTTTATTGTATTCTAGAGCTCTTGTGTCTCGTCCTTCTTTTCTTCTACACCTGTCATTTCTATTGGAATGAAATTTTCTCTTCTAATTTTTATGGCTCTTCATTTTTGGAAAAATGATGAAATGAGACATTTTGATTTGTTTCCCTTTCCAATTCAAACATAACTAAACCGAACAATTAATTGGCATGTTGTATCCATTTTCATAGAAACCTCATTGCAGGCCTGCTTCGTTTTCCTCATGGTGTATTTCTCATACCTGTCACCAGTTTGTGCTCAATTATCACGGAAAAGGAATTGTACTTCGTAAACTGAATACATTTTGAAAAAAAAATTAAAATCTTTTTTTTTTTTTGATGAAATTGCCCTTTAACATCTCTAAATGTTTACTAAAATAAATACTCACACATCTTGAAAACTTTCCAGTGTAGTGGCAGGAGTAAAGACATCTAGTAAACCAATTACCTATTTAAAAAAAAAAAAAAATAGAAAAGAGTTACTGAAGTAAAGAAGGTAAGATTCTGAAACTTCAAACTTTCAATTGTTATTAAAATTACACTATTTATTCAAAATGCTTGAATATAAGGATATGCTCAGGACCAGAAAAAAATATCCTTATAAACGAAATATCCTTATATGCAGAGTTGGAGTTTTTGTGTAAAAAAAACAAAAAAAAAACACAGTATAAACACTATATATTTACTAATATTGACTTTTACAGTATAAAATAGGGATACATAAGAATTAAAATGAACAGAAAGAAATTACATTTTTATAACTTCAAAAATAATACGAAATAGCTGATTGGAAAGAATTTTTTCTAGAGAGGTCAAAAAGAGCTGCCTTTAAGTTATAATATGAGTCATAAGATGAACATCCATGACTTCTAAATATCAGAGAACATTTTTCATCAATTTCGTTGTTTCTGAAATGGTTGGTACAGAGTCGGATTCATCAATTTCTTCCTCTATTTTTGTAATTTCGTCTCCAATATTTTGTGAAGGTATCAAAAGTTCGAATTCATCACCTGTTGTTGAACTTTCATTAGAATCCAATAATTTATGAACTTCAACACGATCAGATAGGGATAAAGTTTTACATTTTCCAGAGGACATGTCACACTAAAGCTACCTAAATGCTATTTATACGTATGTTAAAAAAATTAAAACAAACCAACAAAAAAAAAAATGATGTACAAAACCTGAGCTTAACGACCACTTTTTCTTGGACCTACAGAAAGTTACATGGGAAATCTATTAGCTTAACGACCACCTGTCTAACGTGACTAGCGACCAGCATGTTTGGTTCCCTATGTATCTATATCTATATTAAAAATTCTGTCTATAATGACCACTTATGCAACCAATCAGACCCTAACGTAACTAAACAGGTGGTGGCCTTACAGTATAACAGAGGGACGTCAGGAGTTCCAACTAGTTTCGCCATTTATTCCCGGCTTTGTCAAGGATATACAGCAAGAGGCATGCAAGCCTTTATATATACAGAACAGTGGTACAAGTTAAGCAATGAGCGTAAATACATACAAGAACCAATAGGATATAAAGCAAGGGGGCCAATGAGAAAAAAGACGTAATTGGCCAGTAGAATAAAATAGAATAAATACAAAATTTTTTTAAGATATACAAAAGAGAAGTTGTACAGAGATGGTGCGTTTAACGCGGACCGAAAAGGGAACATATCCGATTGTCCGAAGACAAGAGAATTTACATAAAAAACAAAATAAAATAAAGGGGTAAGAAACTTACAAAATGCAGAAGAAACATAAAATAAAGAAAACGAGAGAAAATCATAGTAGATCAGATAAAGAACTAAGTATTGCAAACACGTTAAAGTCCGTCTGGCAATTGAGAAGCAAGTGTGGGGTGGACCTCTTGGCCTTGAATATTTCGATCGCTTCGAGGGTAGCAGTTTTTTCTGGTTTATTACAGATGTGCAAGACAGACATAACCTCTTCTTTTGTTTTCAAAGTGTGTCCGGAATCTGCGAGATGGTTACCATAGTGGGAGACACGGTCCCGTTTTTTATACGAGTCAAGGTGTTCCTTGAATCGCAATGCAAGATTGCGGGTCGATAATCCCACATAGAACTTATCGCAAAACGCACAATTCAGGCGGTAAACTCCGGATTGGGAATATTTGTCGGAGGTGACGGAGGTGGGCGGGTTCAGGGTGCGAGCAGCTGGGGTTGGAGTACGAAATGATATTCGGAGGCCAAGGGACGATAAGAAATCGGAAAGCTGGGAGAAATTAGGTCCCAGACATAAGTTCTTAACCTTGTGCAAGAAGCTAGACGACCTCCGACGTCCGCCTCAAACACGCCCACATCCTCCTGAAGGTGATTTTGTGTTTCACGACAATGTTGTTAACCTAACATCAATCCAGCTGTCCGACAACGAACAGCGACTCCTCGACAAAGGCCTCAAGCACGTTGTCCATAGGAAGCCAACACGATCCGACTTACACGATGTCATCTCAGATGTCGAGCACGCCATCAACCTACTACCCTAGACTGACCGTCCTCAAGCGCGAGCCATCGCCGGACATCTGATACACAAGTCCTTCAAAGAAGCGTCTGCGTCTAGACCACCCCGGGAACTACTCACTGATGCTGCTGCCTCTACCACCTTGAAGACGAAGCTACAAGATTCCGATGCCCTCGTCGTCAAGGCCGATAAAGGTAACGTGTCGGTTATCATTTACCGCTCTACGTTCATTGATAAAGTTAACGATTTCATCGCCGCTAACAATTTTGTCACCCTCCCATCTGACCCCACTTCTAAATACCACAAATCCATTATTTCCGTCATCAACAAATCCCCACGCTTCAGATACCTCCGACGCCTCATCCCACCTAACCCTCGCCCACCCAACCTTAACGCCCTAGTCAAGATCCATAAACCTAACATGCATATACGCCCCGTCGTTAACTATTCCCCAGCTCCTGCCCACCTCGTTGCTAAATCCCTTTCCACCTTCCTCTTTAACCTGAAAATCCTCCCTAATACTTATAATGTAGCAATTCCCTAACCATTACTGAGTCTCTTTCTTCCATCCACACTGATGAGCACCTCTCCCTTATGTCCCTTGATATCACCAACTTATACACTAACATCCCTGTCACCCCCACCCTTTCTATCCTACAGTGTCTGTTACTAGCTGTGTCTTTCCCTGCACCCGATACTATTGACCTACTAGCTATCCTCTCTGTAATTTCTTCGCAGAACTATTTCTCCTTTAACAACTCTTACTATTCCCAACCCACAGGGTAGGAATGGGGTTCCCACTCAGCAGTTTTCTGTCTGAGGTTTTCCTACAGCACCTGGAATTAACACACGTCACCCCCCTCCTCAATAATTCCTCCGTCATCGCATATTTCCGATATGTCGATGACATCCTCATCCTTTTTGACTCCCGATCCACTACTCTCACTAATATTGTTAACACCTTTAACTCCTTCTCTCCACATATCCAATTCACTTTTGAACTAGAAACTAACCGGTCCATCCCTTTCCTTGATATCCTCATCACCAACAACCCCCACACTAACCGCTTCTCCTTTTCTGTCTTCCATAAACCGACCACATCCTCCAACTTAATACACCATTCCTCCTCACACCCCGCCACCCACAAACAAGCCTCACTGAGATTCCTAATCAACCGTGCCCTGAAGCTCCCCCTCTGCCCCCTATCCAGATCTTCAGAACTCCGCATAATCCGACACCTCACCCACTCCAATGGATATTCGGCCTCTACGCTCTCTCGCATTCTTCACCGCCGCAGACGGGCCCTTCTCTCCCCCCCACCTCCTGTTTCGCCCCAAACTAAAAAGTGGACGTCCTTACTATATCTGGGACCTAATTTCTCCCAGCTTTCCGATTTCTTATCGTCCCTTGGCCTCCGAATATCATTTCGTACTCCAACCCCAGCTGCTCGCACCCTGAACCCGCCCACCTCTGTCACCTCCGACAAATATTCCCAATCCGGAGTTTACCGCCTGAATTGTGCGTTTTGCGATAAGTTCTATGTGGGATTATCGACCCGCAATCTTGCATTGCGATTCAAGGAACACCTTGACTCGTATAAAAAACGGGACCGTGTCTCCCACTATGGTAACCATCTCGCAGATTCCGGACACACTTTGAAAACAAAAGAAGAGGTTATGTCTGTCTTGCACATCTGTAATAAACCAGAAAAAACTGCTACCCTCGAAGCGATCGAAATATTCAAGGCCAAGAGGTCCACCCCACACTTGCTTCTCAATTGCCAGACGGACTTTAACGTGTTTGCAATACTTAGTTCTTTATCTGATCTATTATGATTTTCTCTCGTTTTCTTTATTTTATGTTTCTTCTGCATTTTGTAAGTTTCTTACCCCTTTATTTTATTTTGTTTTTTATGTAAATTCTCGTCTTCGGACAACCGGATATGTTCCCTTTTCGGTCCGCGTTAAACGCACCATCTCTGTACAACTTCTCTTTTGTGTATCTTAAAAAAATTTTGTATTTATTCTATTTTATTCTACTGGCCATTACGTCTTTTTTCTCATTGGCCCCCTTGCTTTATATCCTATTGGTTCTTGTATGTATTTAAGCTCATTGCTTAACTTGTACCACTGTTCTGTATATATAAAGGCTTGCATGCCTCTTGCTGTATATCCTTGACAAAGCCGGGAATAAATGGCGAAACTAGTTGGAACTCCTGACGTCCCTCTGTTATACTGTAAGGCCACCACCTGTTTAGTTAATAGGAACAGTATTATGATCCATCCTTCCACCGACCTAACGTAACTGACTATTACATCATTATACTTTTCTCAGTCAGAGTCAAGAGATACAAATGCAAACAGCGATATCGTTTACTGTGCCAGGCCTGTCTTTGGGGAAGCAAATGTTGCTCTAAAATCACTGAGGGTGTTTTCATAAAGCCATACCAGTCGCCAACAAATCACATGGCAATTCTGTATGGCAATGGCGATACCCCCATAGGGTATCGAAAAAATATTTTGAAGATTTAATTTTCACTAAGAAGACATGGAAATGCAAACAAAGTAACTTAGAATCTTTTATAAAAAAATAGACATATCTGCTTTTAATTATATGGTCTGCTATTTGTAATTTTTTAGAATGAGCCTGTATATAATACGAGGGCGTTTTGAAAAGTAATGCCTCCATGGCTGTAATTGTTTTATTTGTTAACCGATTTTCAAAATTCTTTTTGTATCTTATACTCACATTTGTCCTCTATGTAATGCACTATTCACTTTTCGACATAGTTCCCATCCCTTTCCATGCATTGCGCCAACGCGTGACTAGTTGGGTGAACCCGTCGGAGAGGAATTCCGGAGTTGTTGTCAACACCAGGATTGAATGGCAGCTTTGGACCCTCTTCTGGAGTACGATAACGTCCGCCGCACACAAGTCGCCACAAACCAGAGGCGTTGCAGCGCCTACAGTTCAAGGATGAAAGACTTTGCACCTTGCCACTTTCACCGCTTCCCAAAGAAGAAAGAGCCCCTTAAGGGACATGAGTTGGTTCTGATGGCGAGGTAAACGCTGCCATTCAATCCTTCAAATTTCAAATGAGATGTAAAATTAGAAAAGCTTTAAAATGACAGTGAAATTAAATGTAAAGTCATTCTTCATGATGGCTTTAGCTAAAAAGGATCGAGCTTTATTGGTGAAGTTGTTTTACCAGAACTGCAATAATGCTTCTGCTGCACTAAGAGAATATCGATGTTTGAAAAACTTGCGAAACGGGCCTATGTCCATTAATGGTTTAAAAAAGATGATTAAGAAATTTGAAGACACTGGTGAGTTGGGTGTGCTGCCAGGGAGAGGATGGAAACAAACTGCAAATGAGACTGTGGAAGACGTTGCTGCTTCAAGTTCCCAATATTCAAGTTGTAGTGGAGGGTGCTTCAAGTTGTAGTGGAGAGTGCTTCAAGTTCCCAATATTCTTCAGCAAGTGCTCGAGCCGTATCACATGATTTGTCTATTCCTTGGTCTACGGTACAAAAAGTTCTGCATTCCATTTTAAAGTGGTATCCATACAAGATATAGGTGGTTCAAAAGTTGCTTCATGAAGATCCAGAAAAACGCACTGATTTTGCTTGCCAGTTTCTGGCTAGAATAGCCGTCGATAATGCATGGCCATGGAACATTTTGTGGTCAGATGAAGCACATTTCACACTAGACGGAGCAGTGAATGCTCAAAACTGTTGCATCTGGGGTACTGAAAAGCCGATGGTTGTGCATGAAAAGCTTTTGCACTCTGATTACGTGACTGTATGGTGCAGATTCACTTCACATTTCATTCTTGGCCCTTTTTTTCTTTGAAGAGAACCTCCTCAAGGCACTAAAAGATGTTCAATCACTGGTGCTCGTTGCTGCGAACTTCTGCAGCAGAAAGTCATTCCTGCTTTACAAGAAAGACAATGTTTAGACACTAGTGTCTTTATGCAAGATGGTGCAACACCCCACATTGCACGACAAGTGAAGGAACTGCTTCATGCTCATTTTGGAGATGATCGGGTGATTTCGAGAACTTTTCCAACTGCATGGCCTCTTCTTCACCGGACTTAAACCCTTGTGACTTCTGGTTGTGGGGATATTTGAAAGATAATGTCTATGGAGGAAGAATACGGACTGTCCTCGAATTGAAAGCAAGCATAACATGCCATATCATTGTGATTCTTCAGGAAACCCTTCACTCTACTGTGGAACATGCAATAATGCGCTTTGAACATGTCATTGACACAAATGGAATGCACATTGAACAAATGCTCTGATTTTGTAAATTTCTCTGCTTCTAACTTGTTTTTGTTATTATTCATGCACCATATTTTGACGTAGCGGTCAAAATGTGAACTAATTTTTTTATTGCAAAATTCTCTTCCCCATGGCCTGCTCTCATATATCTCCAGTTTCGTCAAAATCAGATTACCCGAATGGCTGCTAGAAGGGTCTAAATGGTGTCACTTTAATTTTAACCACCCTGTATTAAAGGAACATTATGCGCATAAGAATTTTGATACAAATTATCTAAGGGATTACTTAAACAAGAGAAATTTTGATGAATAAATAGAGAAAAATAGTAAGAAGAATATTTCTCTATTTATTAATCAATATTGGAGGTAATGGCGTGAAAAAATCCTAAGACCATTTTCCAATTATTAAGAGAAATTTTGTTAGAAATAGGGATAAAATTTTATTTATTAATATTTTTTAATAAAATGAAACAAAAACCAACATACATTTTCATGGTTCATATGCTTAAGCATCCGTAATTCCCTGTAGGTGCGTTTGGCATGAGTTGGGCTCTGGAAAGGTCTTGCAAGCTTTTTAATTGCCACTTTCAAATTGTTAACAGAATCAACAGCAGAACTAGCAAATAAAAATAAATATATATTTATACATAACTTTAATAAAATGACACATGTTTACAGTTAAATACATAGTTAAATAAATGATAAAAAAAAAAATATTTATCACAAAACAGGACATAGCACTTATATCGCTATCCGTACCCTCATGCTTCTTCATTAATTTATCTCCCCCCCCCCCCTCCATATGGGAACAGAGAAGTTATGATTAAGCCAGAAACGTTTTTAGTTTTTTTAAATGGAAGGAGGGTGAACCTCTAAATTCACAAGAAAGGTAATCATAAAATACAAAATCACATACAGTTCATGTCAATAAAAATGATCACATGTTCATAACTGTCTGTATTCCTTATTGTGGAACACATTCAGCACATGCTGCCAGAGTTCTGGTAATTCTTTCAAGCCATCAATGAACTCATTTTTTATGGCATACCAGATGAATCTTAACAAGGTCATCTCTGTGCCACTTTTGGGCAAACATCAAATTGTGAGACACTCCAAATAGCTACCTTCACATTTCACGAAACACCGACTAAGAAAAAGCATCCATTTCACATGCCAATATATCTCACATCATCTTCCTTCAGAAGCATCTCCACTTGTGCTCCACTGACAACACAAACAGAGTTGAATAGCCCTAGAATTGCTCTGCTACTCACAAGGGAACCGATCTGAACCTGTGTCTCAGAGTTTCACACCATATCCACAAATATGCACTGGTGACAGAATATATCTCGTGGTGCTAATATGTTATAAGTTATTTCAAATAACCTCCCCTCCCTCCCCAGGGAAGTGATGGTCCTGGGGTCTGTTCTATATTGAAGTTTGTAAATGTAAATTATAAAATTATTGCAGTAATAAAAATCTTTACAATTTATTTAACTGGGGGCGGGGGAGGGAGGCTGTAGCCCCCACTCCCCTAAATCCGCCACTTAGTTTGTACTTTTTCTCGGATCAAATTTATGTTCAGGGCTTGCTATTAATTTACTTAAGAAACATGATGTAGACCCAGAAACTGGAGGCAAAGATAACAAAGTAAATAAGACTGAAAACCAAAAATCTAAACAAGATACATGTATTTAATGATCATAAAAATATGATGAGGAGAGTCATTAGGTATCTTAGATGTAGATTTGTAGTTTCACTCTTATTTCCTTGGTTTCCCCAACGAAAAATCTTCCCAATTTCATTAATCTCTAACTTAATCTATTTTTAACCTTCAAAAAATAAATACATAAATAAATGAAAAGCAGAAATATATATCATCAGGGTGTTACCAGGAAGAGGTAGAATGGGAAGCAAAGCTCTGCTCATTTCTTGAAATAAAAACGATTGTAGCGGTACTGTGTGATAGGTTTGAAAACTGAATAATTAAACAAAACCACGTGGTCAGGTCATAGAATACGTGATCGCTTTCTGTCCGTTAATGCAATACCAACGTTAATGCAATTTAGGGCTTATTATTGGTAGAAACACACCTAACAGATGATGTTAGGTGATATAACAATGTACGACGTTTTTGTGTGAGCAGGCCTTCTCTCTCGATGGTCTGCCGAGATACACATTAGAGCACTAACGACTTGGGATGAAACTACACTCAAATTTTTAGAAAGTTTTTCATTCTTTTTTCTGTATTTTTAAAATGTTGATTAAAAGGACTCATGCTGGATTGGGTGCTGCAAAACCATGCACCAACTCAACTTTTAATAATAAACAATTCAAAGCGGTTGACAGAATAATATAGCACAGGAGAGGAGAATGTAGCTGCTAAGCACCGCCATAGCCATTAGAGCAGTGAGAGGAGCCCAATAAAACTAACAGCCATTAGTTTCCGAACCTGGCGTTGTAGAGTTTGGTGGCACTTTTTTGATTTCAATGAAATAGCAGTTATGGAACAGTTACGAGTTTCGCCTCCAGTTTTACCTCTTCCCTGGTGATACAGTGATGCAGAATTAATAAAGGCAAACAAATCAAGATAGTCTACTTGTTTTTAAACTAAAAGAGGTTTTACTCATTCTATATTTTTATCTGATGTTAATTTTAAGGTGCCTTCTTTTCATCATCACAACCTTTTTTCCTATACTTTATGGATTTTATTATCATTCTTCGTTTCGGGGTTAGATTCGATCATTTAATATTTTTCTTAAGTTAAATAATGATTTTGATGTTTTTCATTCTTCTTATAACGATTGTAAATGTCTTGTAAAAAATATGATTATTCAATTGACAATGTTTGGTATGATTTTGTTTTGATGTAGCCAAGAACGTATTGATTCAGTGTCTTTGGTGTAATATGGCACGTAAATATTGTATAAATAAATATAATAAATAAATAACAGCAATTTTTTTTACTTTGACTAAGGAGCTATTTTCTTTTATAGAATTCTATCATTTTCTTTCACATCTAACCCTTATTTACATAGCTAAGTGAATGTAGAATTTGAGTTTGACATGGCAAACGAAATGGGTAAGAATTTGCTTAAGTAACACTTTCAATTTTATATTCTATTTTAAAAACACAAGCAATCTACAACTTAAGCTAGAAGTGCATTAAGCACTGCATAACTTTTCCCCATGCCATGCATCCTCATGTATATGACCGAATGTGTTAAAGAAGGCAAAGAATGGACGACTGCCATTTGTTCAAAGCTGGAGACATTCTTAATGTGCAAATTTTGAAGAAGACATCTGGAACTAAGAATTTTTCACATGTAGCTATCAATGATGTATTAAAGATAAGACCCCGAAACCTGCTGCCATACTTGAAGCCAATTGGGAAGCTCCACCTTCCAGAACTGTCATGGCCGAAAGTGATGGCTAAATATGAGGGTAGCTGATTAATTCTTTCACATGCCGATAACAGATTAAATTAGACTTTAATACCCCTTTAATGATCTTTTTGTAAAGCCATTAGTTAAACTTTGTATTTTAAGTATTTTATTATATTTTAAAAACAATTATTTGCTCAGGATTCAATTTCATTTCCATCATCTCTAAGTTAGGTATTTTGATTCATGCTTGTGAAAAGTGATTCCTGATCCTTTTTCGTGTCTATCTGTACAGTTGAACACAGAACAACAGTTGAGGAATGGTTTCTAATTACTGTATTTTCGTGAATATACCCCGCACCCTTGTATACCCGCGAAATTCCAATTTTATGTAAAAAATATTTTGGAAACCCCGCACCCCCTGTAAACCCCACAGGGTATCCAATATACAGGACTCAAAAAACTTCGGGAAAATATTATTTAAAGCAGGAAATTAATAAATATAATTAATTATTTCAAACACTAAACTCAATTAAAATTAATAAAAATTGTATTGGCAGTAAAAAAACTTACAAGAGAAAGCATAAGAAGGGAAGAAGAGTTTATTTTGCAGGGGAAAAAAAATAGAGCAGGATGTTCAATACAGAAATTAGCAAACAATGGATCCAGCAGACAAAATAAGCAACTGATAAATGAAAGCAAACTAGCACCCCTTTATACAGGGTGGATACAAAAATGAGCCCCCCCCCCCCCTTTTATTTTAGTAACCGAAGCAGATATGTCAATTTTGATGAATCCAATGAATAGGAAGTGATAGGTGGCCTATCCCATGGTGCACTTTTCATCATCCCAAATAGAACCTCTTCTAGCTTTCCATCACTCACATCATTCATGTAAAAAATATTTTGGAAACCCCATATCCCCCTCAGCGGATGTAAAAAAAAAAATGTATAACCCACGAAAATATGGCAATTATTCCTCAGGCCCAAAATCGTCAAAAACAAAGCAGCCAGACGCAGAATCTGTAGCTAATTACTCTACAGCTCACTCCTACCCTGTACTGTCATGGCTTCAATTGGCTTCACTTTGGTGGCACTGTTAACAATAGGATTCAGAATCTACCTTTAATATACATCATTGGTGGTTATTATAACATATTAGTCTCCTTAATATAAGAAAACCGTAGTTTTATTTTACATAATAAAGTGTTCCTTTATATATGTAGGGGCCAATGTTTATATCTCTATAATAACACTATACAATAACATTATACAATATATACTTATAGTGTTAATAAATTTATTTTTTTCTCAAACATTTCCAAAAAATAGCACCTTTATCTTTCTTCCTGTAGATTTTCAATGTCCACTCACATGCTAAAAGTCATGGGATAGCACCTAATAACGTGGGACCTCCTCTAACCCAGCGAAATGCCACAGTGCGACGTGGCATTGATTCCACATGTCGGTGGAAGATATCTGAAGACACTGCCAACTATTCCAACTGGAGAGCTTCCCACAATTGCCCATCACGGAGCCACCACCGGCTTGCACAGTGCATGCTTGACAACTTGGGTCTATGGCCTTCATGGGGTCTGCGCCACACTCGTTCCTTACCATCAGCTCATTTCAGCTGGAATCGGGACTTATCAGACCAGGTCACATGTTTCCAGTTGTCAAGTGGCCAGTCGATGTGTTCATGGGCCCGGGAGAGACGTTGCTGATGATGTCTTCTTGTTAGCAAGGGCATACTCGTGGGTTTTCTGCTTCCATATCCCATGGACATCAGATTTCGTTGCACAGTTAGCATCAATACAGCTCTAGTATCACCCTGGTTAAAATCTGATGTCATCTGGTGTAGTGTCAGTTGCCTGTTAGCGGTGACCATCCTACTCGGACGTCTTGGTCCCGTTCATTGAGAAGGTGTGGTTGACCACTGCGTTGTACATGGTGGGAGTAATGCCGTCAAGTTGGTACTCTCGGTAGACTCTTGAAACTATGGACCATAGGATGTAGAATGATATTGAATGACCTACACGTTGTGCTCCACATACCAGGCCACGTTTGAACTCAGATAGCTCTTGTCGTGTAGCCATTTCACACAGAACACCTCACCCCTTACTCATGACAGTGTAACTAAACCTACTGACACTGATTTGCATATTTATACTGTTTGCACATGATGCTACAGCCACTTGAAAAATAGTCCACTGCTATCCCATGACTTTTTGCATGCGAGTGTATAATAGAAACTCTATGATATGCTTCCTCCCCCAGCTCATGTTACATATCCTTATTTTTTGTTTATTTCCAGACATCATATGGGCAACGAAAGCAAACGTGCTGGCATCTATGTATATTACTGTTAAATACAATACTATGATTTCCCATCAGTTTGAACTCTTAGGCATTCTAACCATCTACCAGATTTACATTATTCAACTCTGTACATTTGTCTAACCATCTACAAAATTATTAATAATCAACTAATTTTCTCCACACCTATTGACATATCTTACCAGCAAAGCTACACTCATATTCCATCTGATCATCAAATCTAATTAGACTTTGCCTTACTAGAAATAATTACCAACGCCACTGCACCTCTTATATAGGTATTAAATGGTGGGGTAGTTTACCTGAGCGAATCCACACATCCCCTACGAGCTCAGCATTTAAAATGTTATTTAAAAACTTACTTCTAACAAATTACCCACTAACATCTTTGAAACTTCTTTTTTTACTACTTATAATAGCCCTTTATTTTCCTCTAATTCTTTTATCTACATATATTACTTTGCTGGAAACTTCTTTCTACAACTTTCTGGACCATTCATGCTCCAGCTTGTCCTCCATAAAAAAAGCTATAATAATAACTTTTTTCCTTTTTTCCATTATATCTTTGTAACCCATTCTATATTCTATAATTTAATGCCCCCTCTAGAAAACACACATCGGCCCGCTGGCCATACAGGCTCCGGATAGGACTCATTGTAAGAGTTCAACCCTTTTTAAATAAATAAATAAATAAATAAACAAATAAATAAATAATTTTTCTACAAAAAATAATTGAGTAACGACTAAGGAGCAACAGCATACGGACGTGATAAAGCCGCTTTGTTTACCACTTCAATTACTATCAATCCCACAATGCGTAACGCTCGCAAGCGCAAGTGCAGAGTTTTGAATAAGGTCTATTGTGAATGCAAATGGGCCTCTCTAGTGTATCTTATAAATGCTTTATTGGATTCATGTCAGACAAATGAGGTGACAATTCCATTTGTCATAGCTCTCCAGATTGGTCCTTCATGTCATCTGCTTGAATTAAAGAGCAACTGACACCAAAAACACCTATTAATAAAAGTCAAATTTAATTATTTTATAATATAAAGCATGTGCAACTAACTCTAATTCGATATAATTTTTCATAACTTAAATATTTTTTAAATATAATTTTTCTAACATCAGTTTTTAAAGCTCAAGTCTATTTTTCGTCATGCATACGTAAACCCTAGTGGTTAATTGAGGCAATCAATCACTCATAGAATAACTCAACCTAGTTTTATTTTTCTATCATTATCCATCTTTATTTTTGGAAATTCTTTTGTTTTATTTTCCTTTAAATATTCAACTACAGTACGAGAAATATGTTTATCCAGTATGAATATATTTTTTTAATGCGGTGTTCATTTTATAGCGAATATTTGTTGCATTTATTCAATATATACGAAAAATTATCAAAATTAAATTATACATGATGGAATTATAGATTTTCCTTTAATTATTTACTTAATTTTATATTTCTAATTTTTAACATCAGTTGTCCTTTAAGGTATTTGAACAATATATTCCAAAGAAAAGCACACAAAATAGTATAGTATAACATCACTAATTAGACCATAGAGAGCTGATAAAGAATGGCATGATTCAGTGAGTCTTGGTTCCACACAAACAGCTTGTGTGTGAAATAAATCCCAAGGGGCCACTGACCTAGTTATTAGCAAGGCAGTGTGCTATTGCCCATATTGATCTGAAGTATGTTCAGTCAACATAGGTTGGATCTTCTGATCTGCTTAAATATGACATTGACTGGTGCCCACTACATTACACTGTTTGATGACCATTTGCTACAGAAATTAATATAAGAAAAATTTCAACTTAAATCCATTATGTTCACAAAGCTTTTAGGAAACTCCTGCTTCTTCTTCATGTGATGAAATTAATGCTTGACAGCTACTATTTACGAAGAACATTATTTTAAAAAATGCATAATAAAATTTAAGTAAAATATAATAATTTTTGAAATAAAAGCCCACAAAAAATTTTGAAGTCTAAATAATTACATATAATAAATTACTTAATCATAAATATTAATCAACTGGACTGATATTTCAAAAATTCATTTATTTTTTATGCAATTTTTTTACATCGTTCTTCATAAATAGTATTACACTATATGATCACAAATATCCGGACACATGCACGTTTGCGCTCTAGCCACGATTTCATGGAAATCAATAGGGCGTTGCACATCCCTTTGCCCGAATCACAGCTTCCACCCTTCGGGGAAGACTTTCCACCAAATGTTGGTAGGTACTTTCCGGAATGTTCCTCCATTCCTCCCGAAGAGCGAGAATCAGTTCAAGTACAGAAGTTGGCCGATGTGATCTGGCCCGCAAGCGTCTTTCCAATTCATCCCACAGACTCTCTATAGGATTGAGGTAGGGACTTTGTGCCAGCCAACCCATTTCTTCGACCCCTGAGTCCGAAAACCACTGCTGTACACGCCTCGCTTTGTGGCACGGAGCATTGTCGTGTTGGTAGAGAAATGGCCCGTTTCCGAAAAATTGCCACAACGTTGGAAGTGCACAGTTGTCCAAAACATTCAGATAACGGTCGGAGTTCATGATTCCTTGCACATGAACGAGCTGGCCCAGTCCGTACCATGAAAATGAGCCCCACACCATGACTCCTCCTCCTCCGAACTTGACTGTGGGCTCTGTGCACTCAGGTAAGAAGCGTTCTCCAGGTATGCGCCAAACCCAAACTCGTCCATCGGATTGCCAGAGTGTGTAGCGAGATTCGTCTGTCCACATTACACGTTTCCATTGGTCCATTGTCCAGTTTCTGTGGGCTTTGCACCACTCCAGACGTCGCTTGGCGTTGACCCTGCTGATGTGGGGCTTGTGGGCAGCAGCACAGCCATGGAATCCCATCGTGTGCAGTTCCCGACGAATTGTCATGGTACTGGCATCATTTGCAGAGGCGTTTCGAAACTCTGTGGCAATTTTTTCCGCCGAGGACTTCCGGTTGCTGCGGGTGACACGACGAAGCACTCGGCGGTCTCTGTCCGTTAGTTTCTTGGGTCTACCGGTTCGTTGTTCAACTGTTGTTGATCCCCTGGTCTTCCATTTCATAATGACATCGCCTACTGTTGACTTGGGTATCTGAAGAAGGCTGGAAATGTCACGCACGGACTTGCCGCATAGGTGACATCCAACGATGGTTCCACGTTGGAACTCACTGAGCTCTGCCGAACGACCCATTCTTGCCAATGTCCAAGCAGAGTTGTGTCTGAAGGTGTGGGAAGCTATTTAAATGATGTGCAAGTCATTATCACGTGACATTGGGCCAATCGATGATCTGTGATGGGTGTCCGGATATTTTTGATCATATAGTGTATTATTGTTGCTGTTTTAGTAAAATCAAACTCGAACACATGATGCCAAGTCCCAGAGGCAGACACACGAAGAGCCAAGCCTAAGGGGCACAAATCTAGGGACGGGATAAATTCATGTCTTGTGTATTGTAACTGCCATGTGTCCACACCGAGATAAAAGAAAATGAAAAGTAAAAAGTAGCTGTCAAGCATGAATCACGAATTTCGTCACATAATTAAAAGGCAGGAGCCTCGAAAAAGCTTTGTCATGGATTTAAGTTGGATATTTTCCTTATAGTTTTGTCACCATGCGACAAAGAGAATATTATATGGTGTATGAGAAACTAACATGATACCAGTTGTGATCCAATGTGTTACTTCAAGCATTATAAGAATTGGTGATTTTAATCCTGTTTCTTATATAATATTGAGTAATTTGCGACTTTGGAATTTACAAATAATACAGCGTGGGGCTGAAACAATTAGATGATTAATAACTTGAAAATGAACACTTGAATTGAAAACTAAATAATAACTTGGTAAAGAGTTGTAAAAAACATGGAAAAGCATTTTGTTTTCAAGTCACTTTTTGAAGGTAACATCACTCAGGTTTTGTTCCAATGGAGATAAGGCGCTGGTAAGCTTGTGCCACTGTGCATATATTTTCCAGTGTTTGCATAATTCTATGGCGATTAGAAGGCTTCATGTTGACAATGGATGCACTAGACCTGAATTACGTGACCAAATTCAATATTGTTTGGCGTGTTAGAACCTTTCCATTCCTTTCACTGTGAAATTGTCATCAAAAAACTCGCTGCATTACAGTAGAGGAATCGTTGTTTTTGAAGAACACTTCCACAGCAAAAGCTCGATGCTCTTTTGACCAACGCTGCATGATGACTAAAATGCTTTTACTCAGAAATGTGTGTTTCACCACGTCACCTACAAAGATGTCGGCGTGGTGCCAAATTTAAATTGTTTAACTGTTTCTGCCTCACCCTGTAATTGATAATAGCTGTCAATGAAACAATACCATTAGCATTATCAGTAAATAAATTGGGGAGGGGGGGGGGGGGGGGGGGCAAAAAAAAGGGGTGTTTATGGGATTTTTTAAGGTGGTGAAATTTCTTTAAAAACATTTTTCCCCCTAACCCTTACCCCCCCCCCCCCCCCCCCCCCCTCCCCATAAACATCCCTCCTCCAAGAGAACATCTTGGATGAGCTCTGCTTTGTTATGTTTATAATGGAAATGACACAATTTACCTATTATAATAAAAAAAAATGTAAAAGTGAAAAATTAATTTCATTATTATAGTTAGTAAAGCTGTAAGGCCTTTTTTGTACAAAAATGATATATAATGATTATATTCATGTTCTATTGGGTAGTAAAACATCAAATATTGGAAACTGATTCTGTTCGCCTACTTACAATATAAAAATTTAATCTCGATCCATAAGAGCTAGAATAACAGTATTTGGCAGAACCAGCGTATTGTGTAAATCATGGGTGGAGTGTCATAAGATATATAGCATATAATATCATTAACAAATGATTTCCATAGTGATATTTAATTCATTCAAAAATCTATCAGCACAAGATTTAACATGCAAAACAATCTTAGGGATAAGAATTTATTAGCTAAAAAACATCATAAAAATTGTAAATCTTCATCTCTTTTATACATGCTGCCAGGAATAGATGAGAAGGGAATATACTCTCAATAGCAATTCATAGTTACAACCTTGTCGTTTTTTTCTGAAGAAACAACACTGGCAGAGGTTTTCCGAACTTGGGCTAATTCGCTTAATGAAGAATTGACTGGAAAAGCAGCCAATTTCTGTCCCAAAGTGGGCTGGAAATAGTCCAGATGTGAACCATAAAAGAAACTGTAAAATCTCAGTGCTTACACCAAACAGAATAACAGATTTACACAGATGTTGGAGTTCAGAAAAAAACCCACTGCGAGTGTCGCTTCTTCAGAAAAAATGATCACAAGATTTTAGTTATGAATTCCTATTGAAAGTCATATTCACTTCTCTTCTAGTCCTGATGCTGCTACAAATTGTAGTAGGAAATTATAAAACTCTATCATTATCTTATAGTTTTTTTCTATGATCTTCCTACACTTGAAATAAGGCAAAATGCTTGTAAAGAAAAAAAAAAACTTCTTACTATTATAAAAAGAAAAAAAATGCCAGTAATATGTTATTTTTTGTGGTAAGAGGCTTCCCTTTTTATACAGGTAGTTCCCGACCACAGTTCCATCTTTATTTTCTCAAAGTTAAATGCTACCTAAATTGAAGATATTAGTGCATATTCTCCCTCAGTCAGTCAAAAAATGCATGTGGGTCCTTATTTTTCAGAAATTTGACAAAAAAATTTGGTAATATATATAAGATAAAGTAATATCAGGGAAGAGGTAGAATGGGAAGTGAGACTCCACTCATTTGTTGAAATATAAGCGATTGTAGCGGTACCACGCACTAGGTTCGGAAACTGAATAAAAAACAAAACCACCTGGTCAGGTCGTAGAGCACGTGATCGCTTTCTATCCATTAATGCAACACCAATGAGAAATGCCATACATTGTTACATCACCTAGGGCTTATTATTGGTAGAAACATGCTTAACAATTGACGACATTAGGTGATGTAACAATGTATGACGATTCTGCGAGCAGGCTTCTCTCTAGATGGTCTGCCGTAATGCATGTTAGAGCACTAACGACTTGGGATGAGACTACATTCAAATTTCTATAAAGGTTTTTCATTCTTCTTTCTCTCTTTTAAAATATTGATTAAAAGGACTCATGCTGGATTTGGTACTGCAAAAACATGCAACAACTCAACTTTTAATACTAAACAATTCAAAGCGGTTGACTGAATAATATAGCACAGGAAGGGAGGATGCAGCTGCTAAGCACAACCGTAACCATCATAGCAGTGGGAAGAAGAACAGCCATTAGTTTCCGAACCTGGCGTTGTAGAGTTTGGTGGCGCTTTTTTGATTTCAACGAAATAGCATTGGAACAGTTGTGAGCTTCGCCTCCATTTCTACCTCTTTCCTGGTGATATTTGCTTTTCTAAACAATGGTAAGGGTGGGTAACATTCCATTGTAAGAAAAAAAATTTTGGTTCAAATCCCTGCAAGTGGCACCTTTTTCCAGTCTTCACTTTAATGCAGTGAAAGGGCATCGAATAAGTTTTTGTCAAGACCATTAACTGTCCAAATAAAATAATGCTGTTTTGAAAATTTTTTTTCCAGGTGCAATAGAATCCAAAATGGCATTTTATTAGAAACAATTGCTGGGATATACAAGAAAATGACTCGTATTCTTTTTCATTTTTATTGTGATCACTCTTTTACAATTTATATTAAGATAAATACTCAACCAAGGTTAATTAATGTTTCAGTCTTAGAGGCACATGAGATGCTGCATAGCCAAAAATAATAGGAGAAATTCCCACATAATGATTCACGAAAATTTCACCCCGGTGACAAGAAACAAATTTCATATGGGTATGGAAACTTATAGTTAGGGAATCAAAACACAATTGTCAATAAGCTGTAAATTATGAGTTAATTCTAAGTCATATAAGGGGAATAGAAGAATGAACCACTCGTATTACTCAAAGTGAGAAAGCGTACACACATTTTGTGACTTTACAATATTGGAAATTTCTCCTATACTTTCAGCTGTGTAGCATCCTGCACACATGTAATATCAAATGTTAACTAATTGAGTTTGAGGATTTATCATTTTATTTAAACCTATAATAAAAGTAGCAAGAGAATGAAAACAATAAAAATTAAAAAAACATTAGTCATTCAACGACTATTTGTGTCTAGGAAAGTGCTTTAGATTTTACTGCTAAGTGAAAAAAAAAAAATTACATATGAAAAGATATTTTAGTTAATTAAGAAAAAATTGCAAAAACTTGTTTAATGGCTTTTATTGCGCAAAAGATGACAAAAAAAAAAAAAGAGAGTTGAAAAAGACAGGGCAAATTTTATTTAGATAGAAGAGTCTGACTCTTTTTAATCTCATATTTAGAAAATAATCCATTTAAACTATTGTATCATATAATCTCATAGGAATCTGCATCTCTCTACCTATAATGCAGAGCAGACTTTTTTAATGCACTTTTATGTCCACTGCGCCACCATTTCTGGTTCTTTTTAGTTACCTTTCTGAGACTAAAAGGACACATGGAATGTGTGGGAGAGTTTACACTATAGTGCGTTTCAGAGCAACTTGAGTGTATTGGAACAGTTACGCAACCTTTTCATGCCCTGATGTGACGTCGCATAGAAAAGTAGTGAGAAGCCATCCTCAGAGGCAGCCATAACCGCACATTGATATTGGATCAACTACATGTTATTCGGTCCCATAAATGTTCTAACACACTCAAGTTGCTCTGAAACGCACTATAATAACTCCAGCTTAAGTAGCCTTATTTCAAGTGTACAAAGAACATATATATGTTGCATTGTAACATACAAGTAATTTAACAGGTACATGACTGTTCTGCTCATGTTTGAGCAAGCATGCTAAATTAGGCTAAGTATGCCCAGAAAATAACTGCAGGAGAGGAAAACAGAAAAGTTGGGCATTTTTTATTGAAAAATATTACCAAACACAATACCTAAAACTGAAAATAATAATAACAGTTGCACCTGGCATTTGCTTCTGAAACCATACAGACTGCAACTGGTGCATGCTCTTCGTGCAGGCAACAGAAGAAAACGTACAGATTTTTGTAAAATTCTCATACACAAGATGGAAGACGACACCCTCTTACCACAATTGATTAGTGATGTAGCATATCTCATAAGGAATAATAAGATATAAAACACATTCTACATCCATGCAGCATACTGAATCTTGATTTTCATAGTGAGTGGATTCCTGCCTCTAACATTTCTAATGCAATGATATACATTTTTTTAACCCGAACTGCATAAGATGCTGGATTTTGGTTTGAAAAGTGGATGTTAGAAGTGTCTAGGCTTGTCCACATGATTCTAATAATTATCTCATATCGCTGCACAGCATGTATGCACGATTATACAATTCTCATTGTATGTACAGGTAGCCATACAAGATTTATAGCATAAAAATATTTAATAACTTTTGATCATAATGTGTCATTATAAATATATTATATAGAAACTCCAAAAGTATTAACTAATATATTCATTCATTGCAGGCACTGGCATTGACAGAACAAAAGATGGTGTCTGTCATAAAGAAAACACAGTTGTCTGTCTTGCTGAAACAAAATCACCGATCACTGTTCCAAAATATTTCCAAAAACATTTTCATCAGGCAAAAATCTACCTCTTATTTGGTAGTTTTGTGGGGGGTTTTTATCACAAGTTCCATCGAAAGTGGAGCACTTTCATTTTCCTCTTGCACTTTCACATTCCCCTTCAATTTCAACAATTTCAATTATAACATATGCCTCATCTGTCCACACTTCAATGTCAGTAACCCCGTCTACATGATGGAGGAAAGAGATGCAGTTTTGCTAGCAGGCACAAGTGCTGCATTTGTTGTTTGAAAAACAATTAATTAAAAAAAATGAGAAATGGATTAAGGAATATTTCAATGCCAAAATTCCAGATTAATAAAGAACTAACTTCTGATAAAGTTCACCAAATTCTTCTTTTGAGATTTAATAACATAACTACATGGATCCCATCAAAATTTGACAGTAAACAACCCATCTCCATCTCTTTAATTAAAAATCTATTTGCCTGTATTGTTGTTTATTGTTATCACTTAATTGTTTATGTAATTGTTGCTAATTTGATCATCAATGCTAGCAAAGTTGTTCATTGTGACGTCATTGTTGAGAGGATTGTTTGATTTGCCAGCATAAGCAATTTTGAATTGTAAATTACTGCTAATTAATATTAATTATGGACACAAAAATTAACTATGACAAATCTACAGACTAAGATCTTTCATTTAAGACCAAAATGAAATTTAGAGATGCAGAGTAGTTTTCTCTAACGAACTATCAAAAGAATCACCATTGGAACTTAAATATACAGGGTGTAAATTATCTCCTTCAAAAACACTACACTACAGACACGCCATTCAGCTTAGTTTGAGGTTCAATTTACGGCGTGGTTGCAATTTGCGACCCCAAGTGTCTTATATCATTTTAATCGCCTGAATTTTGTCTACATCGTAGTGTAGTTTTTTTGAAGGAGATAATTTACACCCTGTATACATTGTGAGATAAATATATTTTAATATAAAAAATAGAATATCTGTAATTGTTATTAATATATTTTAGTGCTATATAATTAGTAGAGTTAAAACGATGGTACCAATAAAAAAAACTGCTTTAACAGGGCTCGGCAAATTCCAAAAATCTGAATAGACAGTTGGCTACCACTGCAATTTTCATGGTAGCCAACCGAAACGTGATATTTGTGTGTCGGTATAATCATATATATTCATAAAATTAATCTTAAATCTTAAAGATTTATTTACGAAGTTTAAAAAAATTTAAATGACAAGTAACAAAGAGTGAAAAATCAATTCACTAAAAATCTTAAATACATAATTTAAACTAAATCTTAATTGATGTCACTGTCACTATCATATTCTGAAAGTGTTTCATTAGTTATCACTTTCAAATGTAAGCGGCAACCATAGTTCCCTCTAATTTTTATGAGAGCTGCACGGTCCAAAATTAACTGTGCGCATTAAAAAATATAAACAAAACAAAGGCATTTTTTGATAGTTTTGTAAGTCGGAAATTGATCGTAAGTGCACGGGAAATAAATAAGCCCCTCCCCCTCAGACACATATTTGCGCAGCTTAGAGGAACTATGACCACACCTGATTTTCAGAAATATTAAAATAGCCAAAAATTGAGTCTACAAATGAATAAATATGGCAATTTTATTGGATTTTATTTACTTTTTCTACATCTTGATAGAAATAAGCAGGTGTCACATTCTGGCTATGTATGTACAGATGAGATTTTTTTTAAACATCAAAAACTGACATTGATGTTCGATTGGATGTGCCTTACACTTCACATCACCCATCGGTAGCCATGTGGTGGTTACCAGTAGCGCGCTCCTGTCTTATGAGCACAGGGGCGCTTGTGCGTTTTCTTGAATTAAGTGTTATTTATTTATTTATTTATTTAATAAAAAGCAATTTAATGTCATTGAATGAATTTTCAAACGAAATATTCAAAAAATAAAGGTCGAATCTAAAACATAATTTATTTATTGAAAAAAATAAAATAATAAAAAATCAGAGGTAAAAAAACGCACATGGAATTCTAATCAGGGAACAAGACATGAGCCATGCGGCCAATTAGTCCACCGATAAGACTAACGAACTGGATGACTTTTCGCAGATGCTACAAGCTGGGCCTAACTATACCTAACTAATAAGAACAAAAAAACAAAAACTAGCATAATAAGAACAGACAGACTAATCACGAACAGTAAATACGTAAATAACAAACAGGAAAGAAGGCCACGCCTGCGTTCATGAGCCACCGATAAGAAAGGCCTGCCCAATTCGCGCTGAGGCAGGGCTTGGAGGTTGGCAATAAGTGGCGATTTGAACTTCTCGGGCATGCAGCTCCACTGGTGTCAGTTAGGAGAATTAAAGTATTGCTCAAACTGGAGCCTCCAGGAAAAAATTTATGTAAGAGCTAATTTCACTACAAATTAAATTTCCGGTGGCTACGATACAGTAATGTAATTAGGCCATCCAATAAGCTGCCGCATTGGCCAGTAGCCAAGTGGCTACCACCTGTTTGAAAATTGTAGCGAAAATGGAATTGCTGGTAGCAATTGGCTACCAAAATATAGGATTTGTCGAGCTCTGTTTAAGCAAAGCAAAAAAAAAAAAAATTATGTTTTTGGCAACAACATTTATAAACTTTATAGCACATAAAATCATAAGTATATTAAAATACAGACTTTAATATATGCTGTATAACCGATAAAAATATAAATTAGTTCTACGACAACAAAGCTAAGATACATTTTCTTTAAGCTGTGAAAAAGTTTTTCTCCTGTCTGTACTTTCTTCTTAAATTTTGTATTTTAAATTTAGTCTAAAGCTCTTTAATGTAGAATTTGATATTGTAATTTAAAAGCTCTAACTTTTTATTGTGAATTGTGATACACTTGTATCCACTTATAACGAGCTCGGTTACAACGAGCATCCACTTATAACGAGGAAAATTTGAATCCCCACCCCCTACAGTACATTTTTCATGCATTCTTAAATCTAAACAGGTGGTGGCCTTACGGTATAACAGAGGGACATCAGGAGTTTCGCCATTTATTCCCGGCTTTGTCAAGGATATATACAGCAAGAGGCAAACGAGCCTTTATATAGAGAACAGTGGTACAAAATATACAATGAGCGTTATTAAGATACATGAACCAATAGGATATAAAATAAGGGAGCCAATGGGTTAAAAAAGGAAATGAGGAAATAATGGCCAACTTTGAATTATACAAAAAGAAAGAAAATATACAGAAGTTATACAGAGATGGTGCGTGTTCAACGCGGACTGAAAGGAGAACTTATCTGCTTGTCTGAGGACAAGAGGATTTACATAATTGAATAAACAACATAAATAAGAATAAACAAGAGCTGGCTAAGAAATATACAAAATGCAAAATAGGCATAAAATAATACAGAAAACGAGAGAAAGAAATCATAATAGATCAAATTAAGAACTAAGTATTGCATGCACGTTAAAGTCTGTTTGGCAATTGAGAGACAGGTGGGGGGTGGACTTCTTGGCCTTGAATATTTCGATCGCTTCAAGGGTAACAGTTTTTTCTGGTTTATTACAGACATGCAAGACAGGCATAACCTTTTTTTGTATTTTCAACGAGTCTCCGGAATCTGCGAGATGGTTTGCATAGTGGGAAATACGATCCCGTTTTTTATATGAGTCAACGTGTTCTTTGAATCGCACTGCAAGATTGCGGGTCCATAATCCCACATAGAATATGTCGCAAAATGCACAATCCAGGCGATAAACTCTGGGCTGGGAATACTTGTCGGTTGTGACGGAGGTGGGCGGGTTCAGGGATCGAGCTGATGGGGAAGGAGTACGAAAAGATATTCGGAGGCCGAGGGACGACAGGAAATCAGAGAGCTGAGAGAAATTATGGCCCAGATATAATAAGGGTGTCCATTTTGTAGGATGGGGCGAAATGGGAGGGGGGGAGGAGGGCTCGTCTGCGGCGGTGGAGGATGCGGGAGAACGTGGAGGACGAATATCCATTGGCTTAGGCCAGGTACCGGATTATGCGGAGTTCGGAAGATCTAGATAGGGGGTTGAGGGGGAGCTTCAAGGCACGGTCGATTAGGAATCTTAATGAGGCTTGTTTGTGGGTAGGGGGGGGGGGTGAGTAGGAATGGTGTATTAAGTTGGAAGATGTGGTCGGTTTGCGGAAGACGGAAAAGGAGAAGCGATTAGTGTTGGGGTTGTTAGTGATGAGGATGTCAAGGAAAGGGATAGACCGGTTAGTTTCTAGTTCAAAGGTGAATTGAACATGGGGGGACATCAGGAATTGGAACTCCTGATGTCCCTCTGTATTACTGTAAGGCCACCACCTGTTTAGTTAATAGGAACAGTATTATGATCCACCCTTCCACCGACATTCTTAAATGTTTATTAAGAGAATTGTTTTTTAAGAAATTTGGTTATAACGAGAAAAAACTGACACAAAGTTATTTAAAAATACATGTACATACCACGAAAAATTCAAAAAAAATGACAAGCAAACGCGAAACTTTTACTCTGATTGGACCGAGTGCATGTGCGATAGCTCCAGCTGATGACAATTCAAGAACCAATCCTATTGCTTGTTTGTTTACTTCATTTGATAATAACGTCATTACATCGGATATCCTGAATGAAGATGAGATTGCTGCACAATGTCGCCTAGATGGCGGCCAGGAGAGCGACGAGAGTGATGACAACGACGAAGAACCACAGTTTATTCCTACACCTAAGGAGATGGATGCCATGATGAATGATACACTAAGTCATGGTGATACTACAGATGCATATTTTTATACAATGATGGAATTTTATACTTAGGATAATGCTGTACATAAAGTATATGTTAATAAATTCATTATCTACGCTGTAATATTTTAAAGAGATAAATATACGGTCCCTTGAATCTCGTTATAAGTGGATACAACTGTATATTGCAGCATATTATTGTATGTTCAGGTCTCTTGGTTTTAAATTGTTGCATATCTTTACCATTTCATTGTTAACTTTATCCACACCTCTATATTTTATTAAAATAAATGTTAACCCTTTCTTGCATGCTATTAAATGATAACATTTTTCGGAATATTTTTATTATTATTTGTATTTGTGGTTCAAAAGAAATATGAAAATCTTTTTTTATGTGTGTAAAATAAACACTTTGTCCAATATAAAATGTCCACTTTAATGGACACCATGCACAGCAGGAACTCTTTTGTGCTCTGCAGGAAAGACAATATGTGCTATAGTAAAAGTATACTTGATAATGAACGTAATAAAAACAGTCAAGTTTTTGTGTCTATATATCAATAAATTTCGCATTTCTAAAACATATATGTAGATTTTCTTTAGTATTACTTCATTTTGCATCTTTGAGGATGGGATCTCTGTTTAGAAAAATGCTCGATGTGGTCAGAGCATATACAATTAGTTCCATGTTGTGAGTGACAAGCTATGCTTTCTAAATTTGAAGTACTTTTTTTTCAGCCCGAATTAATTTTGTTTCCACATAAGATTTATAAATATAATACGTACCCCGTGGGATATTATCGCTAAAATACGGTATATAAATTTACTATATATTACATAACACAAATACGGAATTACATAAATTTTAATATATATGTAAAAATTTGTTATTCATGAATCATAATAACCTTATGAACAGTGTCTGCGCAGTCCGCTCGCCAAATCGCCAGTTCAACTAATCTGACGAATAAACAATCACATTTGGCAAACATACTTGGCTAATTCTATTCATATGGAAAATTTTTATTTTCAGCCTCGAAAATGAGATTATCATATGATTAAAAAGATATATAGTTTATTAGGAACATGATTTTTTTTAATTTTAAATTTTGGCTAAAAACATGAGATTCTGGCTTAAAGAAAATCGCTACTGGCTAAACCACTGGCGATAAAAATTTCAAGTACTGAGCGGCCACTGTTATGAATAATTATTTTTATTAGTTTTTATTACAATACAGGGTTCTCCCCAGGCCCTTTTGAACGGGCGTGCCACCCTGCCAGATTTTGGTGACCGCCCGGCTGAATACACGAAAAACTGCACACCACTGCATAATATTTTATTTGTTTTTAATTTTTCTTTGCCTGGCTATTTTATCTTTCCACCCATCTGATAAAATTTACTGGGGAGAACACTGCAATATTTAATATTCAGAAATAATAGCATAATAATGAATAATTATTATGATGTATAAATATAAGTATCTTTCTGAATGGTAGTTTTTGCAGCTGAATTTATTTTATATCTGAAATATAATGGACATTTGTCATAAGTATATCTTTAATATGAAATCACTGAATAAATATTATAAGCTTAAATTATACAAAAGTTTGTTGAGTCATTAGTAAACCAAGAGTTAACTGGAAGATTTAAGCGTTATCGTTATCTGGAGGGAGTTATATAGCACTTACTCCTTCGAGGGAGTTTTGCCCCATCCCTATATCTCAACGACTGCTGTATGATGGTCGCAGCAGCCGGAACCGACGACTTTACGTGCCCTTTGAAGCACGGGGGGAGATGGAAATTTCCAGGTGGTCACCCAACCTGTGATTAGCCGCGCCCAAGGTTGCTTAACTCCACCACTGCATTGAGCAAGGGAGACAACTGGGCTACGGCTGCCCCCTTCTGAATGATAATAATAACAGTAATAATTATAATAACTTTCATATTTTAATAATATAGTATGAACATACTGGCTTCCCTGCAGAGAACAAAAAAGTTCCTGAAGTAGAAGTGCATGGTGCCCATTATAGTGAACATGAAATAAACTTTTGATTTATGAAAAATTTGTGTAAGATCCAAGTTTAAAAATTTCCATAATTATGCACTGAAATTATGCACTTATGTAAGGAAATAGATAATATAATTTTGGAGATTTCAAAATTCATTTTACCAAAATAATAATTTCAAAATATAGAGCATGTATGACTTTGTTTTTTGCTTGCTTGATCGGCCATTTTTGAAATGTGCTTAGCTTGCAACAATGTGCTACAGATACCATCTATTGATGGAAATCAATAAATTAATGCTCCTTCTTCTGAAAAAAAAACCATGAACTAAGAGATTACAGTAATAAGTTTTAACACAATAAATATTTTAAGGGGACAGTATGCAATAAAGGGTTAAAATTAAAAAATTTTATTTGAAAATATAAATAGCAATTAAATATTTTTAAAGAAAATAGATATATTACTGCTTTTAAATTATTAAGTAATTTGAAAAATTATCCGTTTGCTACATCTGATGTTCAATAACTTGTATAGCTTAAAAAACGATTTCCTAAGTTTTGTGGCTCTAAGTAAGTTGTTATTTTATTGGTTCGTAACATGTTCACGGTTAAGAAGTTTGACAGAATGTTGAAAGAAGATCTAGGCTGGTGATTCTATGTTTGCTACTGCATGCGATTAGCAGACGACTTTCAACACTTGAGGCATGCCTTCACACAAACACTAGAACCATGCTTCTAGCGACGAAAAAGGGTACCAATATGGACACCAGGGCTTATAAGTTATCTTGTATCTTCCTCTGAACAGTGATCATAAAAAAATAATAAATAAGTAAATAAATTAATTAAAAACAAAAGAAAAAAAAAAAAAACCACTCAAGTTCGTTAATTTTTTTCAATTGAATGAAGAACTAAAAATTTCACATTACTATCTGGAGCCAGATTGGTGGCTCAGAGAACTTAGGAGCAAGTCTTGTTGCTCTTGTATCTGGCTGGGGGTATGGATGTTTGCGTTTGTCTCTTTATAACAAGCTTGGAAGGCCAACCAAAGCCTCAATAGGGTGATCCCTACTGGGCTAAATCTCAAATAGATCCTATGGTTATTTAACATCCTTGACACGGAAAAGGTAAAAGAGGAATAGGAAAGATGAAATGACATTACTATCTGACATCATCTGTTAATGTTATTACTTAAAGCATAGGAGTAATGTGATATAATTAAGTTTAATAATTTTCCTTTTTAAAGTTAATGACAAAAATAAAATAATAAATTAAAATTTCACCAAATAATAAGTTCTAATGGTTCTTTAAGTGATGAAGGTTTTGTGGGAACAGAATCAGAAAGTTGGACTTGAAGATACAGGAAGTTATTAAACATGAAGGTCTGGAAGATCTGGAAGGCTGGATAAGATTGTTCATGAGTGATATTCTCGATGTTTGAAGGAAGAAATTGCAGAGTGATGAAAAAAAATTAATGAAAAAAAAAAAAAAAAACGAGAAAAAAGACAATCGAAATGGGTCAAAGAATATTTCAGATGTTAAAATTCCAGATTAATAAAGAACTAACTACTGTATTGCGTTTCTGATAAAGTTAGCCACATTCTTCTTTCGAGATAAAATTCACCACATTCAATTATGTTTTTGGGAAAATGTTTATTGAAGATACTTTGTAGAAATCAGGCATTAACACAACACAATAATACAGATAAATAACAGTGTTACAATTTCAAATCCTCAAACAACAATCAAATAAAATCATAGCGCATCATTGTTTATCTTTAAACTATTAAATATCATCCATCAACTTTCTGTTTTAAATTATATTTCAAAAAAACTTATCCCAAACTTATTCAGCATAATTGTTTAGGAATATTGTATTGTTCAAATGGAACAAAAAATGTCCTATAAACATTACATCTAGTTTCGATCGTGTGTAAGATATTGACATTTGTCTATTTTCTTATAGAGTTGTTAAAGCAAATAAAACATTTGACAGCGCAGATCACTTTTATTCTGCATACTGACAGAACATCACATTGAACTACAAAACAAAACTAAAATGATACAAGCCCATAGTAAAAATGAATGTCCGTATATTCTTCACTTGTGAAAACAAACGGCATAATGAACTTCGACGTTGTGTTGCACAACATGAGCAACTGCTCAAATCAACCGCCAAGTCAATAAAATACCTTTCACACAAGTTACAAGTACGATGATTCCTCTTCCTTTTGGCATATGCAAAACAGGAAGAGCACATTTAAGAATAAATAGGTAAACCTACGTTTTTTTCTAAGAAAAGACTCTAAATAAAAGAAAATAGACTAACGTCGATATCTCACACACGATCAAAACTAGATGTAACGTTTATCAGACATTTTTTGTTCCATTTGAACCATACAATGATCCTAAACAATTATGCTGGATAAGTTTGGGTCACCCTGTATACTGCTGATGAGAGATATCCTCTCGAAAACGTTATTGATCAATTTCATAAATATTCTGGATAGTTAATCATCAAAATTTTCTACATATACACTATATGATCACAAATATCCGGACACATGCACGTTTGCGC
>JAHWFO010112665.1:304295-316321 GCA_023313115.1 Rhysida immarginata | reverse complement strand
TGGGCCAATCGATGATCTGTGAGGGGTGTCCGGATATTTTTGATCATATAGTGTATCATATAATATCACATCATATCTTCAAGATATCGTTAATGCCAGATTCCTACAAGAAATCTTTCCAAAAAAATTAATTCATCACTCTATAATTTCTTTCCTCAAACATTGAGAACATCACTCATCGACCTAATTCTTCCAGATCTTTCAGACTTTCATATTCAATAACTTCCTGTATCTTCGTAAGCCCAACTTTCTGGTTCTGCTCCCACAAAACCTTTGTCACTTAAAGAAGCATTAGAGCTTATAATTTGGCGAAATTTTAATTATTATTTATTACTTTATTTTCATCATTAACTTTATAAAGGAGAATTTATTAAACTTATTAATTATATCTTTTAATGTTATATATATATAAAACATTATAAAACAATATGTAGCATTGTAATATATTTAATCCATACAGGGTGCATTATGAAAGTAATGCGCATAATTTTATTGTGACGCGACTATCCATCGCAGCGCGCTCGGACTGGTCGAATAATGTGGTGGGGGGGTCTGGCCTTCCAAACGCGCCCGGTCTCGGTTTGCTCCGAGCAGTAGGAGCGGTAGGACGTGACTTCACACGAAATCTGTTTTTTGATTGTCTCACAGCACGATGGAGCGTTCGCTGGAACAGCGGTACGCGATCAAGTTTTGGGTGCGGCTTGGGAAGAATGCAACAGAAACTGACATCAAAGACTGCTTCAAGCTCCACCACGACAATGCCCCCAGCCGCACGGCCTTCGTCGTCACCAACTTCCTGACCCGGAGCAAGATCCCCATTGTGCCCCAGCCTCCTTACAGCCCTGACTTGGCTCCGTGTGACTTTTTTTTGTTCCCTCGACTGAAGAAAGAGCTGAAGGGAAAGCGCTGGGAGTCGGTGGAGAACATCCAAGCTCATGTTACAAGGTTCCTGAAAAACATTCCAGTCGAGGAATTCCAGGGTGCCTTCCAGGCGTGGCAGAATCGTCTCCACAAGTGTATTGATGCAGGAGGAGACTATTTTGAAGAATTTTAGCCATTTGTACCAAGCGGATCAATAAACCTATTTTTCCCAGAAAATGCGCATTACTTTCATAATGCACCCTGTATGCTCAATTTTTTTCATAGGTATTAGTAATTTTTTTTTTTTTTTAATCCTGGCTTCTTAAAAGTACATATGACGGACTACAGTTTTAAACAAAAGAAGATTAAAAAAGTTGCTGTCAAAACATGATGAATATTGAACATTCGAGAATCTTACAATTTTATACATATACCGTGCATTTTTATAGTTTTAAATAATTATAGTGCCTGCCATGAAGGAAAATAAAAAAGGAAATGTCACATGCATGAATGATTAAAAGTTTGCTCAGCAATCAGAAACAAACACCATTACTTATTCCTGGCATTTCCTTAAATAAAATTGTAGCTAAACCGAAACTCTTCTGGTACAGCTTGATTAGCAAATGATCGAGCTGAATATAGGTCGAATACAATACTTCTTATTGCCTTGCTATTCTATTTTATTATCGCATCATTATTATTTCTAGGTCTGTTCCCCTTAAGTATTTAAAAACATTATAAATTTTGGATCTAGCCTGATTGTTTATAGCTTTTCCTTAAATAAACAAGTGAGGTGGAAGCCATGTTTCAGGAACTCTACATAATTCAGACATCTACAGTCAATAAACACTTATATTACACGTGTCAGTGTTTTTTTTTTTTTCTTTCATGCCATGCACCATAATATACTAATGCAACAGCACACAGTTACTTTAAAAATTTTTACTTTAAGTAAATCTGCTATTTTATTGTTCTTTATGGAAAATCGATCTTAATGTATCTGCCTTATAGATAGGTAGGTCTTATTGTAGCTGCCTTATCATATAAAAACAGTAAACCTCAACCATCAGCCTGCTATATAAAAAATTATATTATTATTATCATGTTACTACAAAATATCTAGTACATTGAAGTACATAAAAAATGGATAACTGCAACTCACAAAGTGTTTACATAAAAAAAAAAAAAAATTCACCCTCAATACAAAATCGGTGAAAGACTGGTGTTTTAAGCTTTTTAGCAGCCTTATATTGTGATGAGATTACACTTTTGAATTCAAAAACATTTTTTTAAAAATTTAACATTGGCATTTTTGAATATGTGAAAAATTTATTTAATTTTCTGAAAAATTACGGAAAACTTTTATTGCCATAAATAATATGTAATAAAAATTCTTGTTCGTGTATTTGCTTATCAAACTTGGCTCTTAACCATATACTGATTATGGTGATTTTTTTTCACCTCTTCTATATGCTTCTTTTTAAAAAAATGTAATATACTATAAAAATTTAAAAACCAAAGTTAAATCAACTTACATGCATATTTTGCACTTAAAAAGCGATTTTAATATTCGAAAGTGTGGGCTTTTGTATATACTAAAGTCAGAGACATATAATGCTCACCTAGGAAGATAAGATAATCTGTAGCTAGGATTGTGGATGACTTTGTCATATATATTTCTTCTACCAAGGTAAACAGTATAAATAAAGGACTTGTGAATAAAACTTCCCAAAACATAATTTACTAATTTATTAAAGCTGCGATTACTAGAACACCCTGAATTCTTCTACCAATAAGCATTTCAAAGCACCCACCCTTTTCAAACAAACTTAGTTCACGCAACATTTTGCCTAAAAATTATATTAATGTATTTTAAGGCGATACCATTATATCTTTCACTCATATAAATTATTTGATTTTTCCCCCCCTGCTTAAGATTTTTACAGGAAGTAGGCTTAAATAGGTTGAGGTCATTTGCTCAGATGTATACTTCGATCTTGCATAAAGTGATTTCAAATTTCGAACTACTTGACTGATGTGTGATGAATAAAATTATTTTGCAGTTTTATTATTATTCAACTTGAATAATTGACGGGCAATCGTTTAAACCCTCTTCGTTTATTTTTGCCTTAATATTTTTACGTTGTTTTTAAACATTACAATGCGGATGACACTCACCACACTTGCCCGTATGCTCCCGATCCCACAGGAGCAAGCATCTGATAACGTTCACTCACTTCCCACACTGTCCGATTAAGTTCTAAACGAACAAAGCCTGGTTTTACATTATCTACCATTATGGATAATCATTCCCTCCTCAGGAGCACGCACAAAAATGACACAAAAATCAAAACAATGACGAAAATCGAAAAGATGCGAGTTTGCACTAATAATCACGGTTTCACTTCCAAAGCAGGTCGATCAGTTTGTTACATTAATTTTTTAAGAATGCCGACGATTGGTTGTATGCTTTTAACAACTGATTGGTTATTCGGCCTTATTGTATAGTTGTGATTGGCCATTACCTTGCGCATGCGCAAACGTAATGTTAAAAACCGCTTTACTAGCCCAGGGATGTGATGGCGTGAGTGAGGAGTATACTCGGTTTTCTTTCATCGGTAAATTGGTAATGATGATAAATAAATTTCTTTTGCTATTCATCAGTTGAATAAGTAAAGATAATAAACACTGAATGGATGGTTAAAATAGTTAGTGTGTATATCTGTGTGCAATAATTAAAAAAAAAAAAGAAAAAAAAATAACAAAGACAACTGAAATCAAATAACATTTAAATATGCCGTTAAATTACTTTTATAAACTTGACTGTGAAATGACTTTCTTTTTTTTTTGGTCACCTTTTTCATAATCTCTTATTCTGTGGGCGTTTTTGTTTCTTGCAGGATACAATTCTTTTCCACCAATCGTAATGCCGTAGAAAACGGATACAACGAAACGAGAAAGCAGTACTTTTGTGAGTTGGCCACGTGGGTAAAATTACCTATCTTGCCTGAGAAGGGGAAAGAGGGAAGGAAAAAAAAGTGGGGAGAAAACATTCCGTCCAACGTGGCCTTTGGAGTTGTGAGTTGGCAAATGAAGATTAAAAAGCGTGCTGACACTGACTCGCGATTTTTATTTCTTCAAAATTTTAACCATTTTGCCCTACTGGGTTTTTATTTTTTTAACGTAAATTGAATTTTTTTGCCCATCTTTTTTTAAATTAAATATTTGGGACCGAGTATTTCGGAGTTTTTGATTTCATCATTTCTTTTTATGAGAAATTATAACATTTCGTTATGGGGAGTGCAGGTGAGAATGTAGATTTTAATATAATCATGATAATAATATTTTTTTTTTCCTTCTTGCAACTAAACGGCTTTTTATTAATAAGAGGGTTGGAATTTTTAATCAGAGTTTTTCATTAAAAAAAAAAATGTTTTTTTTAATTAACGAATAGTAATAGAAAACGAATTGTATGAAATACCTGCATTTTTCACAGTTTTAAGAACGTATAGATTAATTGGTAATGCCTTTTTAGTTAATCTAAATGAATTTATATTACCCATTAAATAGATTTATATAAAGCTCACATGCATTCTTTCACCTAGGACGATTAACAATTATTAATCGTCCTAGCTTTCACTGTAAAGAGTAATAACTAATCTAAATATGAAAATTAGTATTGTATTTAACTATCAAAAACTATTTCAAATTTCATAGACAAAACGTTGTATTTTATTTATTAAATCGGTGCTATATTTTAAAGAAGCTAAATTTTACATTATTTAGTAAATTTAATAACTTGATGTTCTCCTTTTTTTAAATGCAAATGTAGTAAATTAAAATGATAATAATGAATAGAAAAGAAAAGTCACCAATGTTGAATCATTTTAATTTACTACACTTGCATTTAAAAAAAAAGGAGAACATCAAGTTATTAAATTTACTATCATATAATCCTTTCCTTTATTAATAATATTTACATTGTTTAGTTTGCCTTCCAATCTCTGCTACAAATTGTGCTAAATTCTCAGAAGTACAGTTTTGAAAATTTCTTTGCTATTATTATTATTATTGGTTTATCTGATTCAATTTTTGTCTTAGAAATGCATTTTTTCTTTTTTATTAGAACTTAAAGTATTCCATTTGTCTTGTTTTGTTATAACAGATCTTGTTTACAGTTTTCTAATATTCTGTGATTCTAAAAGATAGTATAGAGAAACCATAGAGAAAGTGTGAAAACATTGATGTCAACACAATACTTTTCAACTTTGAAATTTCAAACATAAAAAATAAACTGAATCAACTTTTAAACACTGTAGCTCGTATATTATTAAATTCATACTGAAATTTATATAAAAGCAAGCTTCCATAACACCAAAAGAAACAAAACCACTATTCCACATAAATGAATTTATAAAATTAAAATCGTATCTACTTTTTGGAGATCTGTCTCCTTCATCAGTAAAAAACAAGTGAAAAGGAGACAGATCTCCGAATTGTACATACTAGTTTTAATATTATAAATTTATTTATTTGGAATAGCGGATTATTTTCTTTTGGTGTTACTTTTGTGTCCACAGTTTGACTGTCTTATATTTCTATCAGCAAACTTCAAGTTTTTTTTGTTTTTTTTTCGGATTGAATGTCTTTTAAACTGTAATCAGAGCACTGTTTTCCTATTTCAGTTCACAATAACCTTCATTATCTAGGACGGTGGTTAATGTAATTCTTTGATAAGCAAAAACGTAGCTACAGTTGGAGGATAAAATCAAACATAAAATAATAATAATAATCATTGTGCTTTCCTTTATCTATTTGACGATAACATTACTTCATGTATTGTTAGAAATATAGCTATGATTAATTTTAACATCTAAACATTTCCTGAAGATTTTCTAAGATCTCATTAACTGTCAGTTTAATTAATTCTCACTTTTAATAAGAAAAACTGCATTTTTTAAAAATATCCATTATTTCATACATAATAAGAATGTATGTATTCTAATTTTCAATAATCTTAATTACAATGAATGTTTTCATTCTAGGTTTCATTAATCACATTAATCTCTTTCTAATCAATTTCACATTAACAGTTTACTGCCCAGATCGATAGGTGGGTTGTGTGTTCATATGTACTCATCAGTAGTTTCACACCATTAACAAGTTTCAGAATGAAAGTGTTAACCAGGGGCGCGTTCCTCGACATTGTCCTAAAATGAAACGATCTGACGTCTTCGTTACTCGCTGGCTGTGATAGCATTGTTGAATCTGCAAACGAAGATAGCAGTCATCCGTTCGTCTTGAAAACGAACGCATGAATCTTCCAACGGATTTCATCATATTTTATTAAGTCAATGCCCTTTATAGGGCCACATTTCTTTACGAAAGAGATTGCAAAATAAAAATTTAATCTAAAACATAAAAATGCCTGCAGCAATTTATTCATTTATGCTACTTTACAGTGTTTAAACTATAAAATATTTATGGTAGGACAACGTATAAAAGCAATAATTTGTAATAAAAATTTATTAACCTCAACACGAATTAGTTCCTCCTGAATTGTACATATTCATTTATAGTTTATTGTCACAAAGCCAATATAAATATTTTAGATTTAGCGATTCAATTATTTCAAGAAATAAATTCCGAAAGTGTTTGTGTGAAATAAAATATGGCGATAATGTGTATTGATATATAAATTTTATTTAACAAATTTATTTCATCCACACTTTACATTTTATGCAGCTTTTTTGCGACTGCATTTTCCAAAATGCAACTTTCAGAATTTAAAATGTATTTTGCAGAAATAAAATTCATTTTATCGAATTAAAAATTGCATTTTGCAGAATAAAAAATCTAACTTGCAAAAAAATAATAAATGTATATTCCGACATTAAAATTCGGGTTGTAAAATAAAAGTTTTTGCGAATTCTTAAATGGATTCTTCAGATTTAAAAATGCTGTTTGCTAAATTAAAAATGCAACTTGGGAAATAAAACATATATTTTAAAAAGTACAACATGTATTTTCAAACTATAACAAGAAGTTAATCCTCACGAGGAAGATATATGAAAGTGGCGGAAGCCCTGAGATCATCTATTTTTACCCTTTTATCTCACTTTTTAACCCCCCTCCCCAATTTTTTAAATTGAAAAATTGATTTTCTTGAACGTAGTATTTAGAAAGTGTAAAAGAGCTCTATCTTCTTTTGTTTCTCATAATTTCCGATTGAATGATATGTTGCCATAGTTCTAAAGACCAAGTAACTGCCACCCCCACAATTTCCATCCCATTGGGATAATTTGGCCCAAACTTCATAGTAATGTTGATGTTGCTTAGAGGAATCCCGAATTTCACTCCTTTATATGCATAAATACGCGAGACCTTTTGGTTCCCTCTAATTTCCGCCCCCGAAACTCCGACCCCAGTGGGTCAATCAAAACCAAACTAAATAGTTTGTGCGCGCCTGGCCATAGTAAGCTACATTCCGAATTTCAACCTTTCACCTCAAAAAATGCGGAAATAATAAATGAAGGGAACGGACGGATGGACGGACATTGTGAAAACAATAAGTAGCTTCTTTCTTCCGCCACGTAATAATGTAATTTGCAGTAAAATATTTGCGGAATTAAAAAAAAAAAAAAACTTTTCAAAATTAAAAAAAACTGTATTTTGCGAAATAAAAAAAAACTTTTCAAATTCAATTGAGCAAAAATGAGCTATTAAAAGGGGGTAAAAAATGGACAAAAAGAATAAAAAGTTGGTAATGATACTTCTTACTCATTTTTTAATCCTCACTTAGCCTCGACGGTTCATCTCCTCGACTTTTTAAGCTTCTATTTTAGTCCCATTTTTAATTTCGCTTTAATAGGCCAATTTCCTTAAATGAAGGGAATATAAATTGGAAATAAAAAAAGAGATAGAAATGGACAGAGAAAAATGTAAAAAAAAAAAAGTGGGATTAATAGTGGGAGATGAAATTTATGATAAAAAGCGAGGTTAAATAGTAGAAGACAACAAATGGGGCCAAAAAAGTGGGTATTTGCTTTGGAAATAAAAATGAGTTAAAACTTGGGAGTAATTGTTAGGGATAGAATTGAGGGTAAACAACAGGGTAAAAACTGGGATCATAAAATAGAAATTAACAAAATGGGGTAAGATTTATTCCTCCCAATTTCTTATTCTTTCTATACACTATTTCCCCCTTCAATCTTAGGATTTGAAAATTCCACAAGTAGGTCTTTTTATTTTGGAAAATATGTTTTGTTTCATAAGCTGCAGATTTTGGAAAATTCATTTAAGAATTCACAAGCTGAATTTAAATGTCAGAACCTACATTTTTTAATTGGCAAAATTATTCTTAAAAATGCATTTTTAAGTCCGCAAAATGCATTATTAATTTGCAAACAGCAAGAACAACAGGAAACCACTATTCCACATCAAAGGTTTATTGCAACGTATGCGCATTTCGGCAGCCAAGTGGATTCCTGTTGTTCTTGTTAATCTGTGTCCACAGTTTCTGGCTCCATCTCCTTCTATTGCAAACAGCATTTTTAAATTTGAGGAATCCATTTAAGAATTCGCAAAAAATTGTATTTTACAACCTGAATTTTAATGTCGGGATATACATTTTTTATTTTTTCGCAAATTACATTTTTTATTCTGCAAAATGCATTTTTAATTCGATAGAATGAATTTTATTTCTGCAAAATACATTTTTAATTCTGTAAGTTGAATTTTGAAAAATAAAAAACGCAGTCGCAAAAAGCTGCATAAAATGTATAGTGTAGATGAAATAAACTTGTTAAATAAAATTCATATGTCAATACACATTATCGCCTTATTTTATTTCACACAGAACACTTTTGGAATTTATTTCTTGAAATAATTTAATCGCTAAATCTGAAATATTTATATAGGCTTTGTTACAATTTGCTTGGTTAAATATTTTATAATAATTAGTAATTAAACTTTATTAACTTAACAATAATTACCTAGGCTATAAAACACTGGCGGAAGGAACAAAAAAACCCAACAAAAAACAAAACAAAAGAACTTAAAAATTGGAAAGTATTTCAAAACTTCAATTTATGAAAACTATAAATGAATATGTGCAATTCAGAAACTAATTTTTGTTGAGGTTAATAAAGTTTTATTACAAATTATTACTTTTATACGTTGTCCTTCCATTAATATTTTATAGTCTAAACACTGTAAAGTAGCAAAATATGAATAATTGCTGCAGGCATTTATGTTTTAGATTAAATTTTTATTTTGACAATCTCTTTCGAATAGAAATGTGGTCCTGTAAAGGGCCTTTACTTAATAAAAAAACAATGAAATCAGTTAGAAGATTCATGCGTTCGTTTTCACGACGAACGGACGACTGCTGTCTTCGTTTGCAGATTCAACAATGCTATCAACGATGTAGACGTAATTATGACGTTTAATCGTTGCAACTTCATCAACACAGCCAGCGAGTATCGAAGACGATCGACAATGTCTCTGACATCAGATCGTTTCGTTTTATTTCAATGTCGAGGAACGCGCCCCAGATTTTAGATCAACCTGTTTTAGATAAAGATTTGGTACATATTTAATGGGGAGGCTTGTACTCTAACAAAAGAAAAACTCTGTCTAGTTACATGTAATATCTGATTTCAGTAATTAAACTTCGTTGCCAAAGAAACTTAACAATATAAAACAATTGTTATTGAAAATTTAATGGACAAGCCCAGTTTTTCTGTCACTGGATAGAATATAGGTTTTTAAAGCATTTGAACAGTAAAAATTCTTTAACTTGTTTCAGTTAATTATTTCTTTAATTAATGCTTCATTTCAGATATTCACTTAAACAAAATGAAGGCATTGATCCTTGTAGGTGGCTATGGCACCCGTCTGCGGCCTTTGACCCTAAGTCGTCCCAAACCTTTGGTTGAATTTTGTAATAAACCAATGCTTATGCATCAGATTGAAGCGCTTGTTGCTGTAAGTTTTAAAGAATTTGTTTTTCAGAATATGAATGTCATTCTTTAATACTTTAATTATTTTTATTTAAAAATATCATTGTACTAAAAATTTTTGGCTTAAACTTTGATAAAAAATAAAAAACTAGTGACCTTATATCTGCAATTTACTTGGCATTTCAAACCCAGTGATTTTAAATAGTGCATTCAAAGAGTTCTGAGTCTACACAAGAAAGAAAGATGAACCTCCTTATATGAAATTCAAGAGACGACCAAAGTTATTTTGCTATACAGGTGGACCCTTATTATAATGAACAGCTGGGGACCAAAAAAGTTAGTTCCTTATAACGAAAATTCGTTATAACTGAAATAAAAGAAAAATATTTTGATCTAAAAAAATTATTTATTTCCAAAATATGATTATGCTTCAATTTGTGCTTCAAATGTCATCAATTTTGCCTCAAGTTGAATCGGGAACATTTACTTTCGATTGATAGTGCGAAAAACTATTTCTGTCTTTCCGTGTTTTGTGAAAATTCGTTACAACGAACTGTTACGATTATTGCAGGAACAAAAAATTTGTGTTAGTTACAATTTGCCGGGACTTCAAAAATAATTTGTTACATTGAGGAGTTGTTATAACGAGGATCCACCTGGATAGATATTGTAAAGGCACGTAAAGCTGTCGGTTCCGGCTGCTCCTGACATCTTACAGCAGTCGTTACTGGTTTCAAAACTCTGTCTCTGGTTTTTGGGGCCTTGTTCAGTATTAGCACAGCGCATATATAAGTCTTACCATATTCACCCTCACATGAGGAAGGTACCATTCATATATAGATATTACAGTACGTTGCATGGAAGTGGCGTTTAATTTTGGTATAACTTGTTAAAAGGTTAATTTTCATATGTAATACAGGGTATTTCTAAATTATCTCCCGTATTATACACGTTTATTACTCAGAAATAATTACAGATTTTAACGTGATTTTTTTTTTTTTTTTTTTTTTATTCACAAAGAAAAACTCAAAAAATTTCTTGGCCTCGCATGAGTTGATAATGAAACGCGCGGTTGGTGCATAATAACATTTTTGGCGCATTGTTCTATTTTTAGCGAAACGCAGTAAACAATGGCGAGTGTTCAAGAAAAGGCTCAATGCGTGTTATGGCTTGCGGAATTTAAGTCAATGATTACAATCAGAGAATGTTCAAAACAAAGTTTAAAAGGATCCTCCAAATCATAAGTCAATTAAACTATGGCATGAAAAAATTTTTAAACACAGGCAACCTGTTACACAAAAAAGGTGCTAGTAGACCTTCAGCGACACAACAGAGTCAGGGAGGCATTCAATCGTAGTCCCCGTAAATCACTTTGCCAAGTGGCTCTTCAACTGGGTATGCCAATGGCATCCATACATAAAATAGTGAAGCACTGCCTTCGTCTTACATCCTACAAAATCCAGATGATGAATGAACTGAAGCCAGATGACCGACCGAAGCACAAGAAGTTTGCTGAGGATATGCTCCAAAAAATCGACAATGATCCCACCTTCCTTGAGGACATTTTGTTTTCTGATGAGACAATATTCCATACTTCCAGAGCAGTAAACCGACACAACTGCCGAATTTGGTGCTCAGAAAACCCACGTTCTAAGGGAGCATATATGTGACAGCCCAAAGGTTGATGTTTGGTGCTGCTTAATGCATGATTGAGTAATCGGACCTTTCTTTTTCGCTGAAGACACCATTACCACTTGCAACCTACCTAGATATGCTGGAGAATTACCCGATTCTGCAGGTGGAAGAACTGCAGCCCAATGTAGTCTACCAACAAGATGGATCACCTCCTCGCTGGGGCCTGCAAATTAGGCAGGGTCTTGATATGAACTTTCCAGGACAATTTATTTTAAATACAGGGTGATTATAATTAAAGTTAAGATTTCAAAACTCGATAATTTGAAAACTACTCGTCAAAATGACCTGATATTTTAGCAGAACAATCGTGAGGCAATGGAATTTTGTTTGGCGAAGGAAAAAAAAATAGTTCCAAAATCTGCCGATAGATGGCACTGGCAGGGTAATGTCAGGGAAAAACCAAAAATGTATTCGTGAAACACAGGAATGTTGTTAGCCAAAAGGAAACAATGGAGTTCAGGGCCTGACAACAGAGTTATGGTATAAGTGATGGTCTGACAACAGTGA
>JAHWFO010112665.1:247357-303895 GCA_023313115.1 Rhysida immarginata | reverse complement strand
TCACTGTTGTCAGACCATCACTTATACCATAACTCTGTTGTCAGGCCATGTTCAGACAGGATTCTTCACTGTCAGCACTTGTTCAGACATGCCTGTGAAATTAGGTCAATTGCAAATCCTGTTGAAAAGTTTTTGCATGTGATGCTTCGTTGCAATCATAATGGCTTACAACCAGTCTTATGTAATCATATGTAGTCTATATGCCTGGAAACTGTCACTCCTGTAGCTGCTCTAAGACTCGCAGCAAGGTGTCCCCATGTCTCTGCCCATGTCTTCTAGAAATTATGGAGGCCGATTTTGCTGTGCAGTTGTAACTCAGTTATCGTTGTAGCACCGGTTGATGTTTTCATTACTTGGAACCTTTGCCAGAGGTGGGAAATGGTACTCTGAGGGATGTTCAGATACAGAGACACAAGCATATTGCAAGTTTTACATCAGTGTGATGGGTTCACTGAACTGTATGGCTATGGCAAAAACTGTTTCTTATCACACACAGACTATTTGTGCTGTTCTTTTATACAGGGTGAATACAAAAGTCTGAACCCTGCCTTTTATTTTTTGAACCGAAGCAGATATGTCAATTTTGATGAATCCAATGAATAGGAAGTTGTGAGTGGCCTATCCCATGGTGCACTTTTCATCATCCCAAATATGCAAATTAGGACATTCAAAATTTATCTCAAAAACCGTAAGGGATAGAGAAAAAAAAACAATTGCAAACTTGTTCAGCATAAAAAAACAAACAAAACAAAAAAAAAATATCCAAATCGGACCAACCAATCGCCCACAATCACGTGGTGAACTGTTTGTAGCTTGACAAACAGTCACACTGCACAAGGAAAACTGAATGTTGATATTTACACCATGTAAAGCATGCAAATCAAAAAATTAACATAAATTACCATACTCACATTCACTTTCATGCGGAAAAGCAAATAAAAGGCATGTTTCAGCACACAGAAGACAGAACAATTCCAGGATGGCAAACTACACTGTTCCGGAAATGGTCAACATGACCTTCTGCTTCGGAGAGGCAAGGAGAAACCTACATGCTGCAGTTAGGTTGTATCGAGACAGATACCCTAACGAATGCCATCCATCTCGTCAAACAATGCGTCACATTATTCAAAGATTCGAGGCTACAGGGAATGTTAATGCAGAATGAGGACGACCAAGAGCACAAGGCGACGAGGATACAACAACACTATGTAGTTCTGGTTGCAGTTGCTGCAAATCCCCACACAAGCAGCAGAGCAATTGCTGCAGATGTTGGGTGCCATCAGAGAACTGTTCTCAACATTCTACACGCACATCATTTTCACCCATACCATATTCATTGTCACCAGGAGTTACTGCCATTGGATTATGTTACTAGGGCTGCCTTCTGCAACTGGTTACTTACCTGCCTGGATGGCAATCAAACTTCATTCATGAGGTGTTGTGGACAGATGAAGCCCAGTTCACCAGAGATGGAGTTATCAACAGGCACAACCATCATCATTGGGCAGACGAAAACCCACGATGTCTGCGAGAAGCAACTCATCAAGTGAACTGGAGAATCAATGTGCAGTGTGGATTGTACAATGATACTGTGGTTGGACCGTATTTTTACAATGGAACACTGACTGCAGAACGTTACCGGGCTGAAATTCTCAACGTGGTAGTCACAGACTTCATTGACAATTTGCCATTGGCCTCGTATCAGCGCACGTGGTTTCAGCATGATGGCCTCCACACTACGCGAGCGTCTAAGTGAGATGTTTGGACAACAATGGATTGGCTGAGGAGGACCAGTTCGTTGGCCATCTCGCTCCCTTGATTTTACACCACTTTTTCTTGTGGGGATACCTGAAGGACAAGGTTTATGCTACGCAGCCTGCCTCATTGGAGGATCTGGTTCAACGAATCCAGGAAGCGTGCCGAGGAGTGACACCAGCCATGCTTGCCGATGTTTTGGCATCAGTTAGGTTCCATGCCCAATTGTGTTTTGGTGCCCACGATCGTCACATCGAGCTTTTTTTTAAACTGTTTAAAGTAACTTGTTTGTGCGGTGTGACTGTTTGTAAGCTACAAACAGTTCACGTGATTGTGGGTGATTGGTTGGTCCGATTTGGATGATTTTTTTTTGTTTTGTTTGTGTTTTTATGCTGAGCAAGTTTGCAATTGGGTTTTTTTCTCTATCCTTTACGGTTTTTGAGATAAATTTTGAATTTTGTCCTAATTTGCATATTTGAGATGATGAAAAGTGCACCATGGGATAGGCCACCAACAACTTCCTATTCATTGGATTCATCAAAATTGACATTTCTGCTTCGGTTCAAAAAATAAAAGGGGGGTTCAGACTTTTGTATTCACCCAGTATATACAGGGTGTCCCATGTAACCTGTACCAGCGAAGGTCTGTGGTCTGGAGACACCAATACCTATTGATTGGACGTTCATGATTTTCACCGAAAGTCACCCGAATGGGTGGATTTACAGTTTCGTGCATACTTTTTGCCAAACTTTCATGATTTTCACCGAAAGTCACCCAAATGGATGGATTTACTCTTTCGTGCACACTTTTGCCTGCCACCTGCCACAATGCACAGACAGCACCGACACAAAAAAATTACACGCAAATCTCAGAAGGCTTGGGTTTTTTGTCGTATTATTTCTTGAGCTTCATTTAATTTAGTTTTAACTTCTCCAAACTCGAGAATTCGTGATGGTACACCAATTCCTTAAAGCATCCCCAGATAAAAAAATCTGTGGGGTTCAGGTCAGGGGACCTTGGAGGCCAGGCGATTAGTGCATTACAGCCAATTCACCTCTCTGGGAAATGCTCGTTCAAATGGCCTCTAACCTCTCTTGCAAAGTGGCAAGGGGCACCTTCGCACTGAAATATCATGTTCTGGCGTGTTGATAAAGTGACATCCGAATCTGCCATGGCCTCCACAAAATCATTTTGTAAAAATTTAAAATAATTTTCACCATTTAATCTCGTTGGGAGTTCTTTTGGGCCAATCATTTCTCTGCCAACAACGCCCGTCCACAAATTCACACTAAATTGGTGTTGAAAATTGTGACGCCGAACCAGTTTTGGATTTTCGGTCGCCCAGGAATGGTAGTTGTGCATATTAAATATTCCGTTGCGGGTGAATGTTGATTCATCTGTCCATACAATTCGGTCGAAAAACTCGGGGCCTTCGTTGTTTCTTCTTAACATCTCTTGACAAAATTCAATTCGGCGTTGGTAGTCCGGTGCAATTAAATCTTGCACTTTCCGTATGTGATACGGGTGATATCCCTCATTGCGCAGTATTCTGTGCACTGTAGTGCAAGGGATTCCTGTGAAAGGAGGACAAAAAGGTTAACACACACAGGTATTTTTTATTATTATTATTATTGTTGTCTACCTTTCGAAGTCTCGGGCAATTATGTTCCGGACCTTTGGAAGGCGTGCGTGGGGCCGAAGCCAACACGTAAAGATCCTTTAAACAATTATTATTATTATTTACCTGTGCGTCGTTGAATTACTCTTGTACTTGTAGAGGCATCTCTTGCAACTTCTTCCAAAACAACGTCAACGCGGTCAGGATTTATCGATTCATCTTCACCAGATCGTCGACCGTTCAATCCGGGTAAGCGGCGTTCCATGTAGGAATTGTGCACGCGAAGAAAAACATGTCAGTCTGGATAAGTGGCTGGTTGGCGCCTTCCTCTGCATATCAACATGTCCCAGTACAATCTCGCAGCAAGCCCGGCATTTCTGTATAATCCCGTTGGGAGTACGCCATAGTAACAACACACAATATCAAAGTCCAGTAAACGTGCCGAGTTGTTGTTCCAGGGAATTAAAACGTCCAAATCAGTATGCAATCCAAGTCCAAAACACAAGCCAAGTACACAAAATCCAATAATACACAGTAAAATACGAGCGAGTGCAAGAGTAGGCAATAAACGACTAACAATGATGAAAGAAAAAAGCGCGTTCCTAGAGAGAGAAACTTAGGCCGTGCTTTTGTCATTCCTATTGTCTCTTTTCAACACTACCTGCTCCTTGCATCGTAACCATTTGCCTGCGCCCGAGACCCTATCTCATTGTTTACCTAAATTGTGCTTTAAATAAAAGTTGTGAGTAAAATTTTATGTAAATACGTTATTTTACATCTTTTTATCTAACATTCCTAATTTCACTATTTTCGACTGTATCAACTTTTAACTTCGTTTTCACGTAAAAATGCTATAAAGTACCAACTTTTGTGTGTTATTTTGAGAGCTAAGGAACCCATAAAGATTTTAAAATTATCAGGAAGTTATTCAGTCAGGGTTAAGTAATTTTTTTTTTTTCAAGTTGAAATCAAGTAACAATTTCTCTCAAGCAGAAATTTTAATTTTGTGATCAAAATCTGAGCTAGTAATAGTTAGAATTTTGGTGTTTAGTGTTGTTACAGACGAACACACATGCTAGCCATAATGCTAACAAAGAAAATCTCAAAGAATCACTTCACAGAAAAAGTTATAGCTAAAACCGTCCAAAATTTAAAAAAATTTGAAAGTAAGACAAAAAAATTCATATCTCGAAAACTACAAAAAATCGTGGAACATACATGGGGTCCAATCGATAGGTATTGGTGTCCCCAGACCACAGACCTTCGCTGGTACAGGTTACATGGTCTGTTATATATATATATATATAACTTTTTAACGGAGCCTCAGATCGAAAAACGCGACTAGACTTTTTTGCTCAGAATTTCACCCTCTACCTGCCTTTTCATTTTGGCACGACATTTTATTTATATATGTATGTGTATGTGTGTGCAAGCCATGATATGCACATATAAAGGTATTGTAAATCCTTATGTTATGAATGTAGCACCACATTTTATTTCTAAATGGCACATTATTTTTTATTTTATATTTTATTTTATTATTTTATTAATAAATACATTATGGTGCACAGTGAGGCCTGTATGGTTAAAAAGAACAGACGAGTTAGGCCTCAAGGGCACCCTAAATATTACCCAAATGAAACAAAACAATGGGTTAGGAAAACAAATCAACTATAATAAGGTTAGAAGTAACAATGGGATGACTGCGGTCAAGCTAAATAAACCGGAATTGGATTAATTTAACAAAATAAATAATGCAAAAAAATTACAAAAGTGATTGACTACCGACAGAATGAGGTACAATGATATGACTAGCAAAATAAAAGTTACATATTATAGCAATTACTAATCAAATCAGAGCAGCTCTATTAGGGGAGATGTGGGTTAAACAGTAATTCCGTAAATATTTACGGAATACTGAATAGGGACTTATAGAACGTATATGAGGAGGGAGACTGGCCCAACATTTAATACCGATCAACGAGACACAGCAGTTTCTATAATTATGAACGGAAGATGGTAAACATATCTCGTTGGCAAGCCGTGTAGGGTAATTATGCCTATCTTGGTTACAACAAATTGATATGGGGGTAGTTAAAATTAGGAGTGTGTTAGAAGTCTTATAAATGAAAGAACCTAAGGATAAAAAATATAGTTGGTATATAGTCAATATATGAAGCGAGAAAAAATAGTAACTGAAGAAGATTTCGGAAGATTTAATAGAGTACGAAAAAAACATTTTTGTAGTTTAAATAGTCTAGAGAGATTAACCGAGGAGGTAGCACCCCAGAATATTGCACCTTAACATAATGATGAGTGAATCCACGAATAATATAGTCATAGTAGAATGTTGGAGGGAAGATAGTGGTGTCTGGAGATGATACCTTGTTTTTTGGTGAGCTTATTAACTAAGGTATCAATGTGTGTATTCCATGATAAATCCGAACATAAAGTTAGTCCGAGGTAAGTAAAAGTCGTTGTAGTAGAAATAATACTATTATCGTAATATATCGTAGGGGATATGGGTATATTACGTTTATTGAGCTGGTAAAAGAACATCAACTTGGTCTTATCGATATTGACAATAAGAGCATTCAAACAGCTCCAATTGCTGAAAATATTAAGAGATTGGTTGATAGAAGTTAATAGATCTGAGATGTTATTGTTGGATAGAACTAAAGAAACATCATCAGCATATAAAATAATTTTGAGAGTAGAAAAGATTAGGGAGAGATCGTTAATATACAAATTAAAGAGGATCGGAGAGAGGATCGAGCCCTGAGGGACCCCGCGGTTCCTGACAATGTTAAATGATGATTTCCCACAATGAGCTAAATAATACATTCTATTGGTGAGGAAACTGGTGAGCCATAAGAGAGGTAAACCTCGAACGCCGTAGAAGGTATGTAACTTAAAAAGAAGTATATGAATAAGTATAGAATCGAATGCCTTTGTAAAATCAATGAAAACCGATGCAAGAAATTTATTCTGAGACATTTCGGATGAAAGAAATTCAAGTAGTTCACAGGTTGCTGTCTCTACACTTCTTTTGGATACAAAACCATGTTGGCAAAGAGAAAGATAATTATGACCATAAATGAATTGTGAAAATCGGATGAAGAATAATTTTTCAAAGATTTTTGAAAATATTGGGAGTGCTGTAATAGGACGGTAGTTGGCATATATACTGGAATCCCCTTTCTTAATAATCGGCACTACACGCGATAATTTTAGAGCCATTCGGTATGTGCCGGTACTAATAGTATGATTAAAAATTACTCTTTAATAGCATTTACATAATTTAAATAACTGATAATAATAATTTGACAATAATAGTCTTGTATGTGCTACGGTTAACTTTCATCCTATTGGACATCATCTGTAATTATTTTTACAGCTGAAATTCTTTTGATGTTTTAAATTTCTAATAGTGGTTGTTATTAACAATGATTTTTTTTTATGATTATATTGTTGTCTTTTTTAAGTTAACGTGATACAGTATCATATTATAATTTCTTTTTCTTAAATATAGATTATACAGGGTGAATCAAAAGTCTATTACCCCTTCCTATCTTGGATACCAATGTAGTTAGGCAAATTCCAATACAGGGAATGAATAGGAACTTGAGGGTACTCTATCTAATGGAGCACCTTTCATCATCTCAAATATGCAAATTAGAACACATCCAAATTCTATCTTAAAAACCATAAGAGATATAGAAAAAATTTCAATTGCATATTTGTTCAACAGCAAATTCCAAACAAAACAAAAAAAAATTCACCAAAATCTGATGAGCAGATCACCCACAATCTTCATTGCAATCTCTACAAAATTAAAACCTTGATTCCTGTCAAGATTGAGGCAAGGGATGAGTGACCATAGGAGGAAACAAGAGCAACAGAGTCTGAAGATCCTGGGTTCAAGTCTCGGAAGTAACCACCAAGTGTTTTTTTTCTTCTGAATACCATTTGCCAAGCATGCAAATTATTTCATGCACCATCCTGTTCTGGAAAGTTCCACAATTTACCATAAAGTTACCAGTTTCCTGTGCAATTGGCATAAAAAGGCATGTTGAAGCTGAGAAAAATTCAGATGACACCGTACACTAACCAGGAAATGATCAACATGATCCTCCGCTTTGGCGAGGCTAGGCAAAATTATCATACAACAACCAGGCATCGTTGAAATGTCGTGCAGAATTATGCTATGGTGCAAGTGGACATCACATTGAAAACACTCTGGATTGATGGAAAGACTTACTTTGTATCAGATGATTGTTTGTAAGCAACAAACAGTAGAAAGGCCAATTGTCCTGTTGCAGAGCTTGCAATGAGGATTGTGGGTGATCCGCTCATCGGATTTTGGTGAACTTTTTATTGTTTTGTTTGGAATTTGCTGTTGAACAAATATGCTATTGAAATTTTTTGTGTATCTCCTATGGTTTTCGAGATAGAATTTGGCTGTCCTAATTTGCATATTTGAGCTGATGGAAGGTGCTCCATCAGATAGAGCACCCTCAAGTTCCTATTCATTCCCTGTATTAGAATTTGTGTAACTACATTGGTATCCAAGATAGGAATGGGGTAACAGACTTTAACTTACCCTGTATAATTTTCTTTATTTGTATTTATTATTTTTAATTTTTTAATATTAATTATATATTTCTCTTACAAAGGGGGGGGGGGGAGGGAGGTCTGTTAAGCTTGGATTTAACTGAAAATTAAATATGTTGTTACGCACCCCGATTATATGGCATAGTAACTCATGCTAATGGGCATTAGTTTGAGATATAATTACTTCATGTTATGTGGGCTATTGATGTATATTTACAAATTCAGACAGTATAACATTCGAGTAGTCAACATGGTCTTGTGGTTAAGTCGATAGATTACAATACTAAAGTTCCCAGGTTCAAATCGTGCTCCTTTTTCAATTTCTTTTAATTCTTTTTTTTGTTTAAGCATGTTTTTGAACAAATTATTATATGAAACCTAATATTAATTATTAAGAACATATTTTTATAATTTTTTTGCATATTATATTTCATTTGAGGAAGGTAGCAAATTATTTATTTTTAATAAGTTATCTATATACTAAAACTCTTGCTTGCGTGTATTTATTTATTTATCTGTAATTCTATCTCCTCCTAGACTGTTTGAGCTAGCGACTTGAAATTTTCAGGGCAGGCTTATCAATAAAGGACCTGCTCTATCGCCAAAAATCAGCCTCCTATGACCCCTCCCCCTTCCCCACTTTCTGGAGTTTTCATTTAAAATGATCTGCTTTTGCTTTGTAGCTTTGTAATTCCCCTCAACAGATGGCACGGGCGGGCAAAGCCGGGTAACAACTAGTTATTATTATATTGTTATACAGGATGGATACAAAAATGAGCCCCCCCCCCTTTTTTTTTATTTTTATTTTCGTACCAAAGCTGATATGTCAATTTTGATGAATCCAATGAATAGGAAGTTGTAGGTAATCTATCCCATGGTGCAGTTTTCATTATCCCAAATATGCAAATTAGGACACATTCAAATCCTATCTTACAAACCGCAACAGATACACGAAATATTCCAATTGGAGACTTGTTTAGCATAGAATTCCGAACAAAATAAAAAATTTCCAAAATCCGATGCAATAATTCCTTGATTCCACCCACTTTTCCAATAGTGATAAGAGGGGCATTCATATTTGACCTTGACTTTATTTTTTATAAAATCAGGAAACTACAAAACACACACGCGTACGCACGCATGCACACACACACACCAGTTATTTCTCAAAGAACTCTCTTTGCTTCTCTGCACATTTTTCCAGCGTTCTGGGAGCATCTGGATACTGGTTCTGTAGAAATCTTCAGGCTGATATCGAAACTACGTCGGGACTGCCTTTTTCACTTACTCATTGGAGCCAAACCTCTGCCCTCCCAAGAACTCTTTTAATGGTCTAAAAAGGTTATAGTCGCAAGGGGAGAGATCCAGGCAATATGGAGGATGTGGTAAGATGTCCTATTTGAGTTCCGTCTGTGTGTCCATAGTCACTTTTGCTGTGTGTGGTCTGGCATTGTCTTGCAGAACACAAACGCCATTGGTAAGGAGTCCTGGTCGCTTTTTCCTTAGTGCTGGCTTCAGGAATATCTCAAAATGTCACCGTAGTAGTATGCATTTATGGTTTAGAGTTCTTCCAGAAAATCCACATGAATGATATCCTTAATGTCCCAGAATACAGTCGCCAAAACGGTACCATCTTGAATTTCTTGGGTCGTGGTGATGAATTCATGTCTCGTCGGTGGTCACAACACTCCTTAGGAAGCTGTCATATTGCTGCAGCAGCATGGCACTCCCACGTTTTCACCCGAGTGGTTTTGTGATCTTTGGAGAGTTAGTTAGGGGCCCATCTGGCATAGATCTTGTTGAATTTCAGCTTTTCGTGGTTGATGGTCTCACCTCGTCTGCCATTTTGTTTAAACAAACAATCGGTTGTCATGGCAACCGGATGAGCGGTGCTGCATTTGCATGACAGGTGGTAGTTGGCATCCCAACAATGAAAGTTTAGATTTTTACAACAATGAAATTTACAAAAAATAAAGTCCAGGTCTAATTTGAACACCCCTCGTATTAATCTGTTTTTGGATCTGAAAGTCACTTCTACTTTTTCTTTTGGTATTTTTTTTTAATTTTGTAGCTTTTATTTCCTTGAAATGTTATACAGATTCTTTTCTTTTTTTACACATACATGTACATTGTTTCTCTGTTGTTTTTCTCTAATTTCTGTTGCTATTTTAAATATTATTTTATTCATTTGATCTTCTTTGTACCCATTTTCAATTCCCTTTTCTTTTATTGTTTCTAGTTGTTTTTCTCTATCTTCTTTCGTCAGAAATTTTAGTGCCCTGTGGATTAAATTCCGGAATGCTAAATATTTATGACTCCATGGTACGATGTTTATAGTTGTTTTAGGTTTTCTATAAATATTGTATTCTAGTATTGCTTTATTATTTTCTTCTTTTTTCTTTATCATTATGTGTAGAGACTTCAATTTGTTGTCTTTTTCTTTTTTGTATGTGAATCTGATGTTATCGTTTAATGGGCTCAAATTTTATAGCATGTTCTCTATTTTCGTTGACTTGTCTATTATACAGAAGCTGTCCTCATCTCATATAAGGAGCGTTCAAAAAGAAATGAGCCATATTCTGGAATGTGCAAACAGGTGACAGAATGGTGATATCGTTGCGTGTGTAACAATGAGTGGTTCCGACAAGAGTGCAGAAGTTCACAGCCCGCCACTAGAGGGTGATGGTGGAAGTCACGTGACTATACAAAGGAAGCAGAAGCAAGCGTCAATCGCCCAGCGTTGTATAAACAGTGAATAAGTGAAATGGAGGTGTCAAAAGAAGAGCAAAGAGGTGTTGTTCGTTTTCTGACAGCGGAAGGAGTAGGGAGAACGAATGTCAAAGTGTACGGTGAACACTGCATGTCCCTTGCAAGGGTCAAGGTGTGGCACAAGCGGTTCAGGGAAGGACTGGTTCTCGGTCACCCTCCAAACAGTCCAGACCTCTCTCCCTGCGATAGAGCCATTTTTGGTCCCCTAAAAAAGGCTGTGAGGGGCAAACGATTCACCTCGGACGACGATGTCAAGCAGTACATGTGGAATTGGTTCACAACGCAGCCCCGGGAATTTTACGAGACAGCTATTCACCGCCTTGTGTCGCAGTGGGACTAGTGCCTCAACGGCCAGGGCCAATACTTCCGACATACAGGTACTGGTTTCTGTTCCTAGGCCTCTGGCTCATTTCTTTTTGAACGCTCCTTATATGTATATTTGAGTTTTATATTTGTTTAGGATTTCTTTTAATTTGGTTTCTTCTAAGTTTTGTAGGTATATTTTAGAGACTATTTACTGATTGGGTTTCCCATTCCTAATCCATATTGTTGTTCATAATATTTTTTGTCATATTCAAAATAATTTTGGGTTTTTATTATTTTTAAGCTTACTATGGTGTCTTCTTTTAGATTTTTTGTTCAACTTTATTTGCTTTTAGGTTATTTCTATTATTGTGATGACTTTGTCTATGTTGGTATACATATCTTTGATGTCAAAAGATATCGATTTCAAATTTTCACTTAAAAATTAAAAATAAATACAAATTAAGAAAATTAATTTTTTTTTCTTAAATATATATTATTTGCGGATTAAACTGCCTACAAAATGGCGGATGTAATGGTGAACGACATACGTTTATCATTGTCAGCGACAGCGTTAGATCTAATACTAACAATGATAAACACATGTAGTTGACCATTATATCTGCCATTTTTTTAGGCAGTTAAATCCGCTAATATAAAATATCATACTATCCTACCAAAGACAACAATGTAATCATCAAAAGAAAAAGAAAACAAAAAAAATCATTGACAACTTGTAGATGCTTAGCTGTTTGGCGTAATGCCGAAACGTGTTAGGTGTAATAAAATCATACTACCGTATCATTATTTGACCCTTGCCTTATTTATTTAATAATAACTATTAGAAATTTAAAACGTCAAAAGAATTTCAATTGTAATAAAATCTTATAAACATTCCAAGGAGGAGCTTTAGCAGTAAAGCAGAAATACATTTATACATTTATTAAGAAGAAATTTCTCCCCCGAGTAGGGTAAGGCAAGTAGCAGGTCCTGTGGTCATCTATTTTTACCCCTTTATCTGCACTTTTTTATACCTTCCCCCAAGTTTTTTAATCAAAAAATTGATTTTCTCGAATGTAGTGTGTAGAAAATGTATAAAAGCTCTTATCTTCTTTCCTTTCTCATAATTTCCAATGGAACGATATATCACATGCCATATGTTGCCATAGTTCTAATGACCATGTGACTGCCACCCACGCAATTCTGACCCCCACTGGAACAATTAGGCCTAAACTTCATAGCAATGTAGATCTTACCCAGAGGAATCTGGATACTGAATTTCACTCCTTTACGTACTTAAATAGCACATAGATCTTTTGTGCTCTCGTAATTCCGACCCATGTGCACCATTCAAAACCAAACAAAATAGTGAAGGTGAACATGATAGTAAGCTGCATACCGAATTTCGACCTTCTACCTCAAAAAATGAAGTTATGAAGGGGACAAACAGACATTATAAAACCAATAAGTATCTCCATTCTTCTGCTACCTAATAATATAAATTAAGAGCACTTGAGCAATCATGCATCAACAAAACGATTTCACGTGCGCCTGCCGATGTCAATAATGCTTAAAAGATGAACAGAAAGTAACAATATATTCATTCATGACAAATCGATTGTTATGACATGTCATTGTTTTGGTATTCTTAACAGTGACTGTTTTAGCATGTGAATTCAACTTGAAGGGGTCCACGAAAAATTCTGAAAGGACAATATGGCCGAGCTAAGACTTTGGAGGCTGTGGTGATGCTAGTGTTGCGATAAAAGTAAAGATTGCGGCTGTGAATGAAAAGGCATATTGCACATAAACAAACGATAATTTTAGTCCAGTGGGCATTTTGTAGGCAATTTCATAAAGATTGCCCTACTGACAAAAGCATCCGTAACTGGTATGATCAATTTCTGGAAACTGGATATCTTTTTAAGCATTCCAGTAGTAATGCTTGGACTAGTAACAGTAGACATGCTGAAAGGAGTTTGGGATGAGATTGACTATCGTCTTGACATTGTCCGGATGACTCGAGAGAGTCACATAGAACATTTGTAATGCTAGAATTTGAGTTTTCCTGTATTTTAAACCCGGTCTGGTTAGTTTGTTATAAAATAAATGCATATTAAAATTTTGAAATGCTGGACATCACTTTGAATCATCCTGTGTAACGCAAGGAAAAAAATGAATTTAAATAATTCAATCCATAACAAATCGAAAAGGGAAGGAAAACTTTCGCGACCTGAACATGAACCAGAGACCATGCCTATCGCTGGCACCGCTCTTACCAATTGAGCTACTGCGGATATGAACTGCCATGCTGTTACAAGATACCTAATTGGACTTTCATGAAGCCACCAAGCAGCTCAATCAGCAGAGCAGGCCCAGACTCGCAAGCCTGGAATCATCCTTACCCTTAAACCATCAAATAAATTGATGAAATTTAACACAATCTGAAAATAATAACTTAACAGAAGAAACTTCTTCAAACAAATGACAATCACAAATCGAAAAGGGAAGGAAAAATTTCGCGTCCAGGTCTGAAGAAGTTTCTTTAGTTAATTTATTACCTTTCGTTTGTGAATTGAATCAATGACGAATCGGATGAAGAATGTAACTGCTATGAAAGCAATGAACAGAAAATTCTTTTTCTTCATTCATCAAAAAAAGGTTAATGAAACCGTAGAAATTCTAAAATCTTATGTGTCAAAATGATATTCCAGATGAGATATTTCATAACTGTTTTAAAATTAATAATTTTATAAATAAGAAATTGATGAGTTGGCCAAAAGAAGTCAACTATTTTTGTTCTTATAAATAATTTTCAATAAAGTTTGTATTTATGGTATAAACTTGACAAATTTATTACACAATAAAATTTATACACCATTTATGCACTCTTGGGATATTACAGAATACTCTTGTCCCCTTGGATTTCGTATTAATAAGCAGATTATGCTGTATAATATTGCTTATAATAATTGCTTAAAAATTTTCAATTTGAAACGTTCATCCCCGTCTTCCTATGATAGAAAGGGATGCCATCTTTTAGGTCCTCTAGAATATCACAGAATAAAAGGGGTGTGAAGATGCTTTGGTGTCATGAATTCCAGTGCCAAAGTTTCCATTAGTTTGTACAGTCGTGCTTCCGCAAGTCTGCAATTTTTTCCTGAAAACCGAGATGGCAGACAAAGACTTCCGGTCAGGGATTTTTTTCCCCCACAAAAACTAAATTGGTAAGGATTATGACAGTTAAAATATTCAAGATTAACACATTTAAGGATGAAAGTTAATTTGGAAATAATTATTCGAATTAATATAAGCTGCTTTTGGAAGTTGAATAGTAGTTGTAGTTCTCTTTCCATTAAGTTAAAAATGGAAAATAATTTTAAATACTTTTTGAAAATCGCGGGGGACGTCTTGGAATTTTACAAGTCGGGAAAACCACAAGATGGCAAGACCCTGGAACCGAGGTTGCCGACTTGTGGAGGGACAATTGTATATTTAACAGAACAATTTGAAGCTATTCTGCATGGAAGACAGGTTAGTAAAATCTTTAAAAAAATTTCAAAGTCAACTATATTGAAAAATGCTCCAGAATTTTAAAAACTAAATTGGGCGAGCACAATCATTATTATAGGGTTCATGCTTGCTTATAATTTACATGTCAAATTAGCTTTTTTTTGCTATCAATTTGAGTCGTGATTTTTTGACTAGCGAGTCAAAATTGACCTGTTAAATTTTTAATATTATCTGCCATATCCTTTTCACCACTTTTTAACTGCATTTCATTTTGTCCCATGTCTTGTTAAAATTCTAATTAATTATAAAGATTGTAGATGCATGTCAAAATGATGAAGTTATAAAGAATCTAAAATTTGACTCCAAGATTTCAGGCTGAGGAATCAAATTAACTTGTAGATTTTTGATCCTATAGTGAACCGAGTACGAGGCCTGTGAGAAAAGTATCCGACCTTCGGCCAGGAAAAAAAAAATTACACACCTGGAGCATTGGAAACCTAATCACCCTCAAAGTAGTCTCCTTGGGACTCCACACACAGCTCCCAGCGGTGCCGCCATTGTTGGAAGCATTCCTGGAAAGCGTTTTTCGGAATGGAGTTTTTCGGAATGTCGTTGCAGCCATAATGTCCTCTCTTGTCTGAAATCGCGTTCCTTTCAATGGCCTCTTGAGTTTGGGGAACAGCCAAAAGTCGCAGGGGGCCAGGTCAGGAGAATAAGGAGCCTGTTGTACCACGGGAGTCTGGTTTTTCGCCAAAAATGTCTGAATCAAGTTTGGTTTTTGAGGCGCCAATTGCCTGTTGACCACAACTGCAGTCTCTTGCGCTGCACTGCATTACGTAGGCGACGGAGGACATCCCTGTAGTACTCTTTGGTGATTGTTTGACCCTGTATTGCGTACTCGTGGTGTACCACACCGCGAGATTCAAAGAAAGCAGTCGGCATCATTTTCACATTGCTGCGTAGTTTGCGGGCCTTCTTTGGTCGTGGTGACGAGGAATGCTTCCACTGTGACGACTGATGGTTTCCACCTGGCTGTCGCCCAGTTTCTGGCAAAATTTGATACTGTAACGCTGCTCCAGTCGTTCCGTCATTTTCCTTCAAATCAAAAACTGACGAGAGCACAACACACTACCTCCCTCTAATGCTGATTGCCAGCAACTGACGCTATTGAGAGGCGGGAAAAAATTCACGCATACGCACAAAGGTTCAAGGTCGGCTCATGCAAGCGATAGCCGATTTTTTTCTTGTGCATGTGAAAATAAGTGGTGTAGATGAGAAACGTTATCTACTCACAAATTCCTGGGGTGCGTTCCTCTACATGTGATTGCAATGCAGTGGACATCAGTCTCGTGAGGTTCGATTAACCTTCAACCATGTATCAACCATCGCGAGGGGGGAAATCTACAGGAACGCTAAAAATAATCTTCGATAGCTTATCGTGTAAGAGTATCGTTAGAGTGGTTAGTCATTCCATGTAATAGATTGGTTGCGATTGTACGCTTTCACAGTAAACAAAAGTAAGTAGCTTGTGAAATGAAAGCGCTGTGCTTTTTAACATTACCAATGGGAATTTTTTTTTTAAATACAGTGTAATATTTTAATTAAAATATCGATGAAAAATAGAAATTCAATTACTGAATTATCATGGAAGGTCTTTGTAAATAGATAAAGATTATTTCTTATAAAACTGAAATTAAAATTTCAGCCATTATTTATTTTTTCCTAAAGTTTTTTTTATTTAGCCTGTTTTTAAAAGCATTAGATGAGTGAATTATAAATCGAATAACTTAAATGGGAGAGTAATAAAAGATTTTTTTTTTTAACTGCAGAAAAATAATACTACAAATTTCTTGATTATCAAACAATATTTCATTCAGGAGGGCCTTTAAATAATTCCGTCGATAATATTTCAACCATCTGCTAAAGTTGAAAATAAAGTTAAAGTTGAAAATATACAACTTTGCAATAACTCAATTTTATAATATGCTATACATTTATTGATCTTTAATTATTAGGAATACATTTTCTAAATAATATAATTGCTTTAATGTTGTGAAATTTTTTGAATTTTAGTAAATCGCTAGATTTATTTTTTAGAAAACAAATTGGATGATGTTCATGCCTTCTTACAATAATACTGCCTTATCAGTTCCCGATTTCAATCATTTTTTTCCTAAATTGTTATCCCTAAATTATCAAGTGTTTTTTCTAAACCAATTTTTATAAGTCCCTGTGTAACTTTAGAAATACTAGAAGAAAATGATCAATGATAAAATTTTTTATTATTTATCAAAAAAATGGGAATTTAAGAATAAATCAAACTTTAATTTGAACATCTATATTTTCAAAATTATATGAAATTTACAAATGGAAAAAATATTCTTTTGGGTTTATTTCATGCTATTTCACAAAATTTTTTCACTGATGAAATGACTACACTTCTATCTATCACTCTGCTACAGATTTACTTCTTCTCATGGCGGATTCGACCATCCTTTCCCACACCGTAGCAAGCGTTCATTGATAAGTAGGACTATCTGTGCTTGAAACAAAATAATCTGCTGCCCCACTTTCTTGTTAATTCTATAGGCAACAAGCTGTTTCATTTCTTCTTATTCAAATAAGACAAAAATCGCTAAAAGTTTGTATTCCACTATTGTGGATCGTGAGCCAAACTATTGATGCATTGCTCACTCGCACTCTCTGCGTCGTTGCGAGTGTTGATCTCGCGAGAGCTCCCCTTCTAGTTATGAGACATTCGTTCGATGCAGAGGAACAAGTTTTTGAAACAAGGCACCACGATGATGACGTTGTACATGAAACTCTGCCTCCTTTTCCAACGATCTCTCGCCATCGCATGTGGAGGAACACTTCCCTAGTTTAATAGTTTACTTAAATACAATATTTATATTTGATGTTGCAAAATTTCTTAATTAGCGTAGGTCAAAGTAGGGCTCGTTCATGTATTACGTCATCAAAATTTCAGCATTTTTACCCCTCTCCCCTGTCATCAATGATCATTTCGTGGTGGGGGGGGGGGGGGGGGCCCGGCATTGATGACATCATCTGTAAGTTAACCCCTCCTCCCCTCCACTTAAAAAAAGAAAAGAATAAAATAAATGTGTATTCTAAAAAATTTTTATTAAAAAACCGAAAATGGTTACTTTTTATTCCATTCTTGCTCAAGCCACTCATCTATGTTATTTACAATAGGAATTACGATGACTTTTTTCCACTGGAAGTGGTACAGTCGAAAGCTGCAATAATATTAAATTGAATGTACAGGGTGACAATTACTGAGCTACATGAAAAAAACTTGATAACTTTTGAACAATTGACGAGATTCAGTTAAAACTTGGAAGTTGAATGCAGGATGTTGGGTTTTTTTTGAGCATGTGCACTCGTATTGTTGTTGTTGTTCATTTTTCGTTGAAAATTTCGAAACAGTGTTTGGTTGGTGACCTACATTTCGAAAAGATATGGTTCATGCAGGACTGAGCACAACCCCATTGGACCAATAGTGTTTGAAGTCCTAGAAGAGCACTTTTGAGAGTGCAGTCTGGCTTTGGGATACCCAGAGGCCACTGGAATGGGAATCGCTTGGCTGCCATGTTCTCCTGAACTCAACCCTTTGTGGCTCATATTTATGGGGCACTATTAAAAATAAAGTTATGCAAGTAACCCCGAAACCATCGCTGGGCTCAAAACAGCCATTCAGGAGGTCATCGAAATCATAGATGTCTCGACACTTCAGCGAGTTTTGCAGAATTTTGCTCTTCATCTGAGCCACATCATAGCTGTTGATGGCAAGCATATCGAACATGTCATAAACTAAATCCGAATGTCTGTAGTTACTTTTAACATTTGAATAAAATTTTTGAAAATTTGATGTTTTATTTCATATAGCTCAATAATCGTCACTCTGTATTAAAAGTAAGACTGTTATTACAATCACGTCAACTTAAGAGTTGTCCACCCATTTAACACTGTCAACTGTGAAGACTGCTATTAGCTCACTTTGCCTTTGTGTCTCTTCACCAGGTTCTTATCTGTGGTTCCCATCCAGTTGCAAAATTTTTTGTGATCTGCTGTGCTTTTCAATGAGGCATGATACAAGCCACAGTTTCTGTAATGGAACATCTTGCATTTCAATCTTGCATAAATCATGCTGTTAATTAAGAGTGTGATTCTAATAGGTTCATGTAGGTAATAATACATGTACTGTACTTCCAAATTATTTTCTATAGTCGATCACGGATAGAAGTGTCACCACCCTAGGGAGAGAAAAGAGTAGTTCCCAAGGAGGATCGCGGCACGCGATAGCATAGAAATAACATAGAAAGAGCGAACTGAGAAGAAACAAATTATACACAATTGTCAGTATTACTATTAAATATTGCGTTAGTATTATTGTTAACAAAGACTGTCAGCATTATTATTATTAAATACTGTGTTAGCAAACCGATTTTATAAATTCCCTGACATTTCCCTGTTGTTCACGTAATTTTCACTCGCCATCGGCAGCAAAAAAATCTATCTTTATAAAATACTAGCAGAATCCGTGTGAAAATATTTTCGCGTTATATTTTTTTTTCCCGGACTGAATATTATTTTTCACCAGAGCCCTCCAGTACTATGTTTGGTTTTATCGTTCAGCGATCTCTAATCATACAGCTATTGAATTTCGTAAAATCCTTTCTTAGTGAGTCCCTCAACGCTGTAAAATAAAACTACAGACTAAATTTCTTATTAATAGCTTCAGCGGTTTCAGTTCGGCGATGATGAATCAGTCAGGACATGTTATTTTATATATATAGATTATTGACACAATTATTGATATTTTGCATTTTTTTCCTGATTTTGTAAAATTCCTTGTTTTTTTTTTTAATATGATTTTGTAAAAACAGGTGAAAACTGTTGAGCTTTTATGAGCAAAATGTCTGTGTAGACACCTATTGGACGGCAAAAATTGAATATAATATAAGATTCCAGAATAATTTCTCTAAATGTAAATTCCATATGCCGAAATATTTGTTGATTCAACAAATGACGCAGCTCTACGTGCTCTCCGTATCGCTTTATCCTCCTTTGACTCAAAACAAAGTGGCATCCGTGATCGACAATACCATCCCTTCTATCGATGGACAAAATGCATCATAAGGTGTTTGATGAAATTCAAATCCAGATTCCTCTTGCAGTTTTTGCCCAAACTGAAAATTTTGAAAGAGTGGCAAAATTTTCCCACTTGCTTTCCATTTTCTGGAAAAGCTGCAGTTAATTTTCCTTTATTCATCACAACAGGCATAGGGTAGGGAAGAACCCTACTGGGGATGATTGTACCATACTGGCTTCTCCAGTTTCTGCAGCAGCTTGTTCATTTGCAGAAAATATTGCGATTCCCTACATATCTTTGCTTCCATTCCTCAGACATAATTTTCAGGGAAAGGACTTCATCATTTTCTGTAAGATTCTAACTGTGAAAAAGTTACACATATTGATTAATCCACTTTACAAATAAACTCTGAAATAAGCTGCATCCACTGGATAATTATTAATGTAAGCTTTGCTCCAAATTTCAGCCAGTGTTTCCCCTTCAAGACGAAAATTCTTTTTTTACAACGTTTATATAACTTTTGCCATTTGGGTCATGTTTGGTGGGTGAAATCTTGTGATCAATATTTTACCCCCTTCCACTAGTCCGATCTTGCTGAAATTTTGTACACATACGTAAAGTCAGCGACAATGCATGAATCTAAAAAAAATTTTTTTTTAAATCCAAAGTGGGGGGGGGGTTAATATGAAATAGAATTGCACAGCCTACTATTTACCTATATAGTAGGCTGTGTAGAATTGGCTTATGTTTGTTTGTTTGCTCAACAGATGGCACTATGTGTATCTAATTTTGACATAAGTGTTGTTTTTGAAAAAAATTTTTTTTTTCTTCACTTGTTCTAAGGCAACATCAATTGTCTCTCAATTCTCATTTAGGTGAGTACCAAAATGAACATGTATAAGCAAAGGATCAGACAATTCCAAGCTTAGCCATCCTTCGCTCTACACTGTTAAACGCTGACCTTCATGGGGCATTTGTGGCAACAAAAAGGCAGTCTAGGTTGTGCTCTTGAAAGATGGTAATGTAACAGCTAATTGTTTAATGAAACAATATATAAACTGCGGCTCTAAAAACTCCTGCTCGATCGCTCCGAGGCCAACGCGATCGACCTGGTATTTTTGTTGTGGGGCCGACGAAGTATAGGCGATATGGAAGTAAATCTCAATGGCCATGGACAATATTTCGTGTTCTATATCGTTGTTGGTGTTGACGTCATCAATTCTGGTCATCTTACTTATCCACAGTTTATATAATGCACTTCCGTAAGTCATATAGTCTGTCCAATTTTAATTTGCTCCAAATGTACACAACAGCACTTGGTGAGGTGAGATTCCATTGATTGAGCTTTGCATCTTTCATGTCCCAGGATGCACATGAAAACGTTGTTTGCAAAACAAAGAGGGAAAACTGACTTAAAACTATAACAATCATTTCTGAATACAAATTAATGATATTTATCATGATAAAAACAAAATAAATTATACATAAATTGTTCAAATTCAAATAAATAGATTACAAAAAAGTAGACACAGGAGAACTCGAGAGCGCTCCTGGCAAACGAGAATACAGAAATCACCACCAAGGGATTAAGAGATTACAGCATGCGTATTATAAGAAGGCAAATGACTTTGTTTGAGCGATAGACGTCATAGTTCAAATTCAGCTAATTACGTTAGCCACTAGCCTGCAATTGTCAGCACCTGTTTTTTTACAAATAGTGATTTCATCCGCAATAGTATTAATCACATCTTATTAAACAGTATGTAAGATAATTTCCAAATACGAAACGAAGCAAACTAGGTCAAAGCAGGAGTCAAAGCCTGCATGGATTAAGGCAGTGGTGGGCAAACTCTTTTATTAAAGATTTTTAATGTAAAGTGCATTGTTTCCCTAAAATTAATTTCAGTGCACCATTTCCCTAAAAAACTGATAAAAGAAAAGATTCAGTCATTACGAATTTTTTTTTTCCAAAAAGCAAAGGACTGATTAACTTTTCATGAATCTGTTAAACTACTGAGGATATGTTTTATTTCTATAGCAATTTACTACATTTTTAATCTAGTATCATCGACAGGTATGTGGTAATATAATTGAATGGCACATCACATTGAGAATTTTCTTTTAAATGTTTTTACCTAATTGTTGCATTTACATTGTGTATAAGCATTTAAGTAATGGACAAATTAGTATTTGACTCGAAAAATGATGAACTTAAGGTTGTTTTTTTTCTTCTGGAAAGTGTTAATTTATCCCCTTGGATTGAAAAATAAATTCCTATTGGTCCCATTTTGGTACCCCTTTTCTTTGAAAATTGATTCTTTTTAATAATAAAATTGATTGCTTTTTTGCTATTTTGAAAGCAAAAATCTATTGGGAGTCCTGATAAGCCAATGAAGCCAAATTTTCGACTACAGTACTGGCAATAATAATATAACTAAGAAACTGTCCTCTTTGATTGTTTAAGAACTTCCTCTAACAGTGCTTAAGTTTGAAGCTTAAACATCCTTCCTCAGCTTGAAATGGTTGACCTTTCAAAACGATTAATTTTCAAACCTGCTTATTCGTAATGAATACATAAATAAAGCAATACAAAATAGTTTTACTGTGAAGAGCAGAATAATGTACTACTCTGCGTTGTGAAACAAAAGAGAAATGTGTCTCAACAAAATTTACTGCAATTAGTACTATCAAATGATGGCTAAAGTTGACAGATTAAAGACAAACTTTGAAGCACATAGAGTTTGGTACTGCAACCTCGAAGAAGGACAACTACAGTTTTAAAAAAAGAATGACATCAAAGTATGATGTCTTGAAGAACAACTACTGTAGTAACGAGCGAGAAAACAGCAGACATTGATATACCAATGACTGCGTGAGACTTCAACCTCAAAGATGACTAGTTACGAATTAGCGAAAACAGACATCAAAGAATGATGACTGCGTGAGATTGCAACCTAAAAGTTTGCAGTTGCGAATTAGCAAAAAGAGAAGCAGACAATACGATAACAACAGGGTTCATTTATGCCGCCCCGTTTGTCCTTTTGATGAAAAATTTCTGCCCTGCTGTCTTAAATGAAAAATTTAAAAATCTTGTAAAGGGTTAAGGAACTTCAAAAAGAACTATGCATTTTTTATAGAAAAAAAATCTTTTTTGAAAACATAATGTCCTTTTTTGAAAATAAAGTGCCCTTTTCTGGGGGCAAAGTGCCTTTTTTTAAGTCTAGAATGAACCCTGTAACTACTTGAAACTGCAGCTTCTGAGAATGAAGTTTGCAGTTGTAAAGCAGACATCAAAGTATGAAGACTGCGGGAGACAGCAATTTCAAATGACAATGACAGTTGTAAACATGCTAGCTGTCATGAATTTTACTAATGACAAACTAAAATACGAAGAGATCGTCGAAGAACAAGGATGATATGAATTTCCTCAGTGGAAAAGCTCGTAGCTACTAATGACGGATGTAGAAGAAACGAAGGATGAGACACAAGAATCTTGGAATAAAAATAATCAAAATTAACCACAGGGTGATAAGACCCCTGGAAAAAACTGACATTTCATATAGAGGGTATCGTTTCTCAAAGCAAGGAGGATAATGGAAAATTATCCTGAAAGTGATAATAGGAGTATTAGAAGACGATTTGTATACAGACAACTTAGGTAGGAGAAAGAAAGTCTTGGCTAGCGGGAACAGAAGGGAACTAATGGGAAGCCTGGAAATGAAATAGAAAACATGCTCAGTTAGGACAAGAAAGAGAACAAATGGGAGATGATAAAAGGGCAGTGAGAAAAATGCGATAGGACGATACATTGGAATCAAAAATGACAACAATCAAAATAAATAAACAAGAATGATACACTTGAATCCTACAGAATCAGCACTGATCAATCCGATAAAGAGTATGGGAATTATTTGAATTGGATGAATAACCCGACTGAATTATTACAACCGGACAAAATAATACAGAGTACTATTAAGGTCAACAATCTCCTGATCCGGCAGTACTATCTCCTGATCCGGCAGTACCATCACTGGCGAGTTTCCGGAAAATTCTTAAATCGGTCCGAATAAGAGGCTCAACCTATCCCTTAACTTTTACTTCTAAGATTCTTCAGAATTTTAATTTGTCGGGTTTTTATTTGATTTACTTACTCTGTCAACTAATTTTACAGACTAAGAAATTTCCGGCAGCTTTAAAAATTTCAAGGATTAATCCCATTTATAAAAAGGGAGATCCCCTTAAAGTTGTGAACTATCGGCCCTTTCTCCGGTTACTAAAATCGTCGAAAAAGTTGTCTTCCAGCCTATGGTTAATTATTTGTGAACTGTTATTCCGGAGCAACAAAGGGGAAGCCGTCCAGGTCACAAAGCTATTTGGACTCCTCTTGAGATCTATATGAAAATTATGGAGGCGCGCGATAACCATCGAAATTTTGTTATTATTCAAACGGATATTTTGAAGGCATTTGATACGATTTCAAGAAATCAGCTGTTTTATGATTTAGCATCCCTAGGAGTGTCAAAAGATTTTATTTTTCTTTTGAAAGATTACTACCGGGAACGAGTTAATATCATTGGAACCGATCCTATTGTCAGCAACAATTCCCTTCGTGGGATAGTCCAGGGATCGACCTTGGACCCGCTGCTATTTGCGGTTTCTACAGCTTCGATTTATGCTCACCAGTTCAATTTACAGATGATCAGCTACGTCTACGACAATTTTCTATTTGCTTCCTACCTATCCCAGGATCAGAGTCGGATAACCGATTTATACCAACAAGATATCTGTTTTCTGGTGGAATGGTACTCACGAAGAGGTTTGCTTTTAAATGAAGAAAAAACCAATATTATGACTTTACCCAGTGATGATCGAAATGCACCATCTATTAAGATTTTGGGAATTATTTTCGATAGTGGAATGAAATTTAATCAGTACATCGACCACCTTATTACTCAATTGCATCGACGAGTTTTTATGGTAAAAAGGGTAAGATCAGTCTTATCAATACGTCAAATATGTCAGTGGATTCAAATGGTTATTGTGCCCCAGTTAAGTTACGGTGCGATTTTCTGGTCTTCAAGGTCTTTGGCCAAAGTTAAGACTTTCAGTTGCTTACCATAGGCTAATACGGATGGCATTTAAATTGTCAAGAACAGATTCGATAACTCTAATATGTACCAAGAACAATTTGCCCATGGTAAAATCAATTAGTAAAATTGTGCAAGTAACCGAACTGGTCGATGCTCTGCGAAATGACAAACATCCAGCTATTTTCGTAAGATTTTGGTTTAAATCAGCCCTAACAATTCGAAAAATATGGAGATTCCCAATTTGAGATCCCCATTGTGGTCTCAACTTTAAAAGCCAGATGTTTCCCCTATAGTGCCATAATATTGTGGACTGCCCTGCCATATGAAATACGATCAGGGTCTTTGCTTGTGATGCAAGTAGTTGTCTGAAGGCCTGCGCACATTTTAAAAGAAGGATTAAGCAATATTATATTACCACGCAAAAATCTAATAATACCCGATTTCCCTGTTTGTTTTTTTTAGTCACTTACGCCGCCTTCAGTTTTTTTAGTTTCTAACAAATTACGTAGGCCTCTTGGCCGTTAAGGGAGTTTTAACTTTTCTATTTCTTATTTTTACTCCATGTTGGAGTGTGTAACACTAATAAATAAATAAATAAATAAAGACTTCCATGCTAACTCCCTTACCCGCTCCCTTAAAGAAAGATGTTATTCCAAATCTGTCATACATGCTTTTAATAACAATCCCAAACCTTCTCCAACCATGGCAACACTTATGCTAGTCTTCTCTATCATCCAACCCTCAAAGAAAATGTCCTAAAGAAAAAAATCAACATATAGGGTGTTTCTAAATTATCTCCCGTATTATACATGTTTTTTTACTCAAAAACTACTACACATTTTAACATGGTTTTTTTTTTTATTCACAAAGAACAACTCAAAAAGTTTCTTAGCATGCCTTAATAAATTTCAGTGTGCCCCCCATTTATGACGTGAAGGACGTCAAAGCAAAACTCTATTTCCTCCCATGTTCGGGCTAGCATTTTGGTGCGGTTTAATGCATGATTGAGTAATTGGGCCTTTCTTTTTCACTGAAGACGCCATTACCACTGCAATCTATGTAGATATTCAAAATTTTTTAGTGCACAAGTAAACTTTTGGGGGCAGCAGTCCTATGGAGACAGAGTCTATGCGTGTGTATTGAAAAATATTGGATTTTTGAAATTCTGACTTCGGATTCTTAAAGACTATTAAAAAGTAGAATAGGAATGTCTGTAAGACCCACTCTCTATCTCTTTGTCTTCATCGATATAATTGGGTTCAAAACTTTAAAAGTTCCACACCATCAGGGCCTTTATCTCCTAAACGATTGGATCAATTGAAAAAACACCAAGAATAAAACATTTCTCGAATATTGTGTACAATCTGAATATACCATTAAAAATAGAGGTTCCTATTTAATATTTCAAAGTTACTCCCTCCCCCAAGCCCCCCTCACAAGGGGGGGGGGTAATTTTTTAACTAATGAATTTCCCTCTCGAAATAATTCACTTTTGATTTTGGACTTTTTTTCGTACAATGCTTAGTTTCCGAGATAGTTGCCTCACCCTGTATATACGTTTAAAAAAAAAAATGCATAATCTGGATACTTTATAATTAAAAACTTTCAAAATCCAATTCATTCTCCTGATTCTTCAAAACGTTTCTTAATACAGTACAGATGATTGAAATAATAAAAGGTTATTCAATTTTGCAGAAGACAAGAATATATGAGGGTAGCCCAGAAAGTAATGCACCACAATTTTTTTGTCTGTCCCCAACAATGGTACGAATGCGAAACTTGAGATATGCATTTTTTGAAGTTTTCAGAGTGCACGCGCAAAATTTCCGTTTCTTCCGACAGATAGCGTACGAGCAGCAATGGAACAACATGGCATCTGTAAGTGATGTACGTTACAACGTGTCATTGAATTTCTCACTGCGGAGGAAGAAACTGTTGGAAACATTCACAAACATTTATGTGCAGTTTATGGAGCATCAGCAGTCGACAGAAGTACGGTTAGTTGCTGGGCACAGATGGTAAGTCCATCAGAAAGAGGTTTGGCAGAGCTCCAAGATTTGCCGCAGTCGGGGCGGCCATCCTCGGCTGTCACACGTGACAAGATGCAGCGTGCTGATGCACTCATTCGTCAGGACTGACGCAGAACGACTCTGCAGTTGGCACTAGAGCTGTCAATCAGCAAAGAAAGTGTGGGTGAAATCATCTGTGCTTTTGATTACACAAAAACATGTTCACAATGGGTTCCGTGCTGTCTTATGGAAGAACACAAAGCTCTGAGAAAAAACATTTCTTCTGAGTTGCTGCAGCCTTTTGAAGCTGAGGGGAAGCCTTCTTGTCCCGGATTGTGACAGCTGATGAAACCTGGGTGCACCATTTTGAGCCCGAAACAAAACTACAATCGATAGAATGGCATCGTCCGCACTCTCCACAGAAGAAATAATTCAAAACAACTGCTTCTGCTGGTAAAGTCATGATTACTGTGTTTTGGGACTTTGATGATGTCTTACTCATTGATGTGATGCCGAGAGGCAGCACCATTAATTCTGAGGCATACAGGGTCGGGACACATTAATATGACCACCTCTCCTGGAACATGTTGGAACATTCCATGGTATGCAGATGAAAAATCATTGCATATCATTAAAAGCTGACAACAGCAGGCATGTAGTAGCATCCGTTAACACAGCAATTGTCGCCGTCATGGGCAGAGCAAGTGACCTGTCGGACCTCCAAAAGGGGATGATAATTGGCTATCGGGCCAAGGAGGGCAGCATTTCAGAAACGGCCACCTTTGTGAACTGCTCTAGGGCTGCCGCTGTGAAGGTGTACCGCGACTGAATGAACCAGACAGTTTCGAGCAACCGAAGAGGTAACTGTGAGGCGCCACGGGCCATCGATCCTAGAGGTGAGCGTCGGTTATGATGCCTGGCCAAGACCAATCGGCGTGCCACTGTTGAGCAACTGACACAGCAAATGAACAGTGGGGCCACTAGGGGTGTCAGCACCAAGACAGTGCAACGATCCCTCTTGAGATTGGGGCTCCGGAACAGGCATGTAGTAACAGCACCCATGTTGACGCCTGTGCATCGCCGAAAACGCCTCCAATTCACAATGGACTATCGCCATTGGACCTCGGCCGAGTGGCAAAGGGTTGCTTTCTCTGACGAGTCGCGATTTCTGGTGAGCAGAGTGGACGGACGATGGAGAATTCGCCGGGAAGCATCTGAGAACAGGCATCTCGACACCATCGTTGGCAGACGACAGGCTGGTGGGGGAGGTGTGACTCTTTGGGGGATGTTTTCGTGGTATGGTCTGAGTCCACTCAGACCGCAGGAGGGTACACTGAATGCTGTTCGTTATCTGACGATCGTTGAAGACCAGGTACACCCCTTCATGTCGACAGTGTTTCCTCAGGGTGATGGCACCTTTCAACAGGACAATGCTCCCTGCCATATCGCCATAATTGTCCACGACTGGTTCGAGGAGCATGAGGATGAATTCAAGCTACTCCCATGGTCACCAAACTCCCCAGACCTCAAGCCCATTAAACATTTGTGGGACCATCTCGATCGCCATGTCTGCAAGCTGGAACCTCCACCACGCACAGTGATGGAATTACGGGATGCACTGATTGCCGAATGGTTCCGGATACCTGCAACCACCTTCTGAGGACTTACTGACTCTCTGCCACGTCGACTGGCTGCTGTGCTTGCCGCCAAAGGTGGATATTCCGGATACTAGCAGGTAGTTTATTAATGTGTCCTGATCCTGTATGTGAACACTTAAACCAAACTCAAGAAGTGCTTCCAGTGACTTGGATGCCATAACACATCCAGCTGATTGTTTGCTTCAACATAACGCTCGCCCTCACACTTGTTTGAGGACGTTGGAACACATCAGGAAATAGGATTGGACAGTGTTACCCCATCCATCCTACAGCCCTTACCTAGCGCCCTCAGACTTTCACTTGTTTGGGCCATTGAAGAATGCCATTCGTGGAAGAGATTTTGACGATGACGAAGAGGTGATTCGCACAGTGAAGACATGCTGCGTAAACAGAACAAGGACTGGTACCGACTGTGTCACGCTGGAGGAAGGCCATAGAACGGGACGGAGATTATGTGGAAAAATAGGGAGTGTAGAAAAAACATCATTCTTTCGTGTGTATAACTTTCATTGTGTTCAATAAATAATTGTTGAAGAAAAAAATTGTGGTGCATTACTTTCTGGGCTACCCTCGTGGTTATAGTGTATTACATGTACTTTTATTGTATTTTCATTTTTTTTTTTTAATTATTACAGTACATTCTATGTTTTCATGCATTAAGGTACTGTAATAAATATTCATTTAAAGAAAAGTGGAGAGGAAAATGAGAAAAAAGCAAATTAATGTACTGTACATTATACAGTATATTATACAGGGTGAGTCTGAAACTCTGTCACAAACTTTTAGAGAAGGTAGTATGGATGATTCTAAGCAAAAAATTTCATATGAATATGGGTTCGAACTTAAAGGATAATCGAGATATGAACAGAAATAAAAATGCCACCACTAAGATCGACAAGTTAATAACTCAGGTTCTATAACATCTAAGTTAATGAAGTTTGGGGGAATAATAGGATACGTACAATTGTGTATGCTGTTAAAATAAAATTCCAACAAGTAGTTTCCGAGTAACCCACTCAACATCATAAAACGTTCTCACATGTGAGTACTAACCACCACGTGTTAGGAATTTGACTGCGTAACTTGGAAATTACTCGTTGGAATTCGTTCAAATTTTAATGGTATACACTCTTTTATGTACCTATCATTCCCCCAAATTTCATTATTCTAGGTGTTAAACGAGGGTCATTTTTAAAGTAAGAACCATTTTGTAATAAAAACAAAATTACTATATATATTTACAAAATTTTTTCTTTACCACATTCTATGTACCTTAAACTATTTTTCCACATAGTTTCCAAATTTATTTAAGCACTTGTCATAGCGCTCAATGTACTTCCGCATGATCACTTCATGAAAGCTGCCGCCAGTGAAGAAAGTCACGCAGTTATCACTTGTTCATCTTCGCTGAAATGCAGGCCACAGATGACCTCCTTTTAGATCCCGGAACAGGTGGTAGCCACTGGACTTGAGGTCCGGATTGTAAGGTGGGTGGTCAAATTTGTTCCCAGACAAAAAATCTGATTAGTTCGGAACAACTAGCAAAATGGTTCTTACTTTAAAAATGAAAATGACCCTCGTAGAACCTGAATTATTAACTTGTTGATCTTAGTGGCGGCATTTTTATTTCTGTTCATATGTTATTTTTCAAATTCGAACCCTTGTTCATATGAACTATTTTGCTTAGAATCATCTATACTACCTCATCTAAAAGTTTGTGACAGGGTTTCAAACTCGCCCGGTATATTTTATGCTAGTTTCCTTTGAAATTCATCACATCGAAGTTTGTTTGAAGTCCTCCCCCTCCCCCCTTTTTTTTTGGAGGGCCATAAAATTGAGAAAGTGGATAAATAAAACAAACGTGAAGGAAGGAATTTGGGCAAGTTCAAGTTGATAAGAAGGATATCATTCAATTTGACAAGTAGCATGGGCAGGATCGAATTTGTAAAGTCTGAATAGATGGTGAAGGCTGAACTTAACGTGCATGGAAGAAGAAATCGTCATGAAGATTGTTCTTCATGAGGGGATATCTCTTTCATGAACGTTGGACATATCAAAATTGGCATGTTAATGGAGTCACTATGGAGACGAGTTTACACAATGGTGGTTGAACAATTCATTTGAGTGGAGATGAGTTTGCACTATGACGACAAAGAAGAAAATGTCAAAGGCGAAGCAAAATAATTTGATTGAGAGAATAACTATCTTGTAAGGCAGAATTGAACAAAGATTAAAACTAATGGTGTTTTGAATGGAGGATGAAGACAAAAAGGGTTGAACTTATCAAACATCACAATTGTGAGTGATTAGCGATTAGTTTGGTTAAATATGTCACAAGTGTGAATATACAGCAACTACCAAAGGGCTAGCAAGACTGACTTGAATCAAGCAAAATTTTCGAATACAAAATTGGCGATAACATGAACAAAGAGTAACGTGATCAAAGACTCTTTCGTCTGTGATTTTTAAGAACTTCCTCCAATATTGCTTAAGTTTGCAGCTTAAACAACTACATATTTTAAAATATAAATATTATTTAATATTCTGAAATTAAAAGCAATGAAAATACAAATTAAAAAAAAAAAATTGGGGGGGGGGAGTATGTGCATATTATATATCAAAAATTGTGGTATATTCCTTTAGAGTATTATGCTACTGTAAAACCCCAGGGGGAACATTATCAAGCTCAAGTGCTATGCAATAGATGATTTTCAGCAGTCATGTGACTACGATCGTCCACCATTACTACCTACATGACTCTACTCGTATTCAAACTTTTCCACTGATTGATGGATTCCTGACTTCATTCTTGCCATAGCTGCCTTCCAAATCATTTCTAATGATCGAGGAATTGTTACTTGTTTACCCACTGATAAAAAATTGTTATCAATCAATGATGAGGTAACTGTATACCCATATGAATTTATGCAGAATTCTTAATTAATGTCTAAAAATACATAGGGAATTAGCTGATGGTCGGGGAGAGGGGGGAAAAAATGGTCTACAAGACTGGTAAAAGATTAATGCTCTCACTTTAAAGAAAGTGCTCAAAATAGCATTCAAACGTTTCCCTCTAGCATGCTCGCTGCTATCATAGCGATGACAGTCAGTTAAAAATGGTTTTTAAAATTTTCGAAGCTTTCATTTGTTGGGCAATATGGAGTGTTGCACCATCTTGCATGAAGACTGTAGTCTAAACATTCTCGTTCTTGTAAGGCAGGAATGACTTACTGCTGCAGAAGTTCACAGTAACGAGTGTAATGGAATGCAAAATAGTAAAATATTACCCACTTTTTAATGTCCTTTTAGAAAATATGTCGGTTTTATCTGCTTCGGAATATGTTAGTCAATTTGGACTTAAAGGGTAAAAAAAATTCCATAAATTTTTTTCAAAATATTCCACGATATTTTAAATATGTTCTTTCATAAATGGGTCAAGAATAAGTAGCTTACCTTTACTGTATTATTTATTTATTTATCTCCGTAATTTTAGCATGTATTCTGACTTTACTGACAATTGTTTGTTTGTTATTATTGTTTTCTGATTTGCTCATCGCATTTCTACCAATCATGATTGTGTTCCAACCAATCGGAACTATTTTACCAGCATAACTTTAGCAAATGACCTTATTCTGTATCTTTGATAAAGCCAGGAATAAAAGGTGAAACCAGTCGGAATTCTGTAAGGTCTCCATCAAGGACAGTACAGAGAACCCTACAATTCTTAAAGATGTCAAATAAATCTGATAAAAAAAGTTAATGAATCATAAAAATATATTCAATTAACCCTTTCACTGCATAATTAAATTTTATTTTCTTACCTGAGAAGACAGAATGATCCACTTTCAACAGCATAAGTTTTTAAATCCTGTGGAATGAATCAGATTTCCGCAGGTAAAGGTAATGTATTTTTGTGTGGATATATCCGCTTTACGCATTAAAAGGGTTAAATCTGAAAAAGGTATTCGAATACCCTGTCTTGGAATTAAGAAACTGGAAATTGGGAGGGATTGTAGGGAATGTTAGTTCCTATAGGCTGTCAAAATTTGATCATATTCAGCCAAGTACCTTCAGAGATGTTTGCTGTTTAGAAGAGATCCTCATCCAAAAGATGTGTAGGTGGTAACAGCATATGGTGTGCTACCGTTCGGCCACCTTGTGTCAAGCAGTGGTGTAAATAAATGATATATATATTGCCAGTGTTGCGAATTCTGATCAATGCTTCGGCAACCCATAGCAGAGTGTATCTTTCTTTGGAAAGGTTAGGTAGCATCAGTGCATCGAAATATAGTTTATATAAACCACAGAACCAACCAGAATTCACAATTATCCAATAAATCGTGCTTCGTTGTTTCTGTTAATGGAACCAACCAGAATTAATGGAATTATTGCATGGCATGTGCTTAGATAACTGTATGACTAATGAAAAAAAATTTTCCACCTTTCTTTATTTTGCAAAAAACATCTCTAATAATTCTCTTTCTTCAAATGAATTTTTGTAATTTTTGAGACAAAATGCGTATTATCCGGGATTTGAGGGAAAAACTTAACATAATAAACAGTTGTATTTGCTTTCAAAGGGACGTGATCAAAGGAAAAATATATATTAAGTGGTGTTGAATAACGAGGCATGACTGTAATTTTAAGAGGTATATCACTAAAGAGGCATCATTTTTTATTTATTTATTTATTTTTTTTAGTAAAAATGATGCAAATACAATAGCTCAGACATCTTAAACACACAGGCCAATAAATTAGAAATGTTTGTGAAACATGTAAATTTGTTTTAATGAGTTTATATGCAAAATAATGAGGTCATGTGATTCAAGCATGTACAGTGTGGTTATAAACTGAGTGGCCAAAATTCATGGGAAGGGTTGTCTCATTCGAAGATGTGCCATGTATAGCACTAGGGTAGACACGATATCTGAGCAGTTTGTTACAGACGGATATGTAGTGAACATGACAGCATGTAGCGAGTTAACCGACTTTGAACATGGAATGATAATCGGTGCAAGACGCATGGGTCATAGCATAGCTGAGGTTACACAAGAATTTGGATTTCCGAGGTCAACAGTGTCGAGAGTGGCTCTACAATATTGCAGAGACATTCTTTCTACACGCATAAACCGCTGCACAGGACAGCCACAAGTGTTTGACGAACGGACGTCACATCACTTTAGCAGAGCTGTACAGATGACCGACAGGCTACTGTGAGTCAGATCATCATCGATTTGAATGTGGGGCATTGGGAACCCATTTCTACCAGGACTCTACGAAGACAAATTCACTGCATAGCCTTCAGCAGCTGACGACTGACTCATGTTCTTTTGCTGACACCTCGACACAGAGCTCAGTGGCTGGGATGGGCCCACGAACATAGTCACTGGACCATGGAACAGTGGCAGCGTGTTGCATGGTCAGATGAATCCCGGTTTCAGTTGTATAGAGCTGATGGACACATGAGAGTGTGGCATAAGCCCCATAAAGCTCTGGATCCTACGTGTCAGCAAGGTTATGTCAGGGAAGAGTGTGGCTCAGTTATGGTCAGTTATGAGCTGTGTTCAGTTATGCTTGGGTCCATATCTCTCCAGAACGTTTCCAAACCTCGTAGAGTCCATGCCTGAACGTGTTACTGGAGTTTTGAGGGCTCATGGAGGAGTGACTTGCTATTAACATCCCATCCAGTATCTTCCCATGACTTTTGGCCACTCAGTTTGATTGAAGTTGCACTATTCAGACCCTCTAGACCCCATTCTGCTGATTATGATGAAACTTGGAATATACGTTATATAGACTATGAGAAGATTTTTACAATAAAATTAGTTCAAATTTCGACCACTAGGTGTAAAAGTGGCACATGAAGAACAAGAAACACAAAGTATTGTTTGTTCACAGCTTTTGTTTATGGTGCATTTCATTTGTCACAATCACATGTTCAAATCACGTATAGCGTATTCAACAGTAGCGTGAAGGGTATCTTGAGGAATTGCAGTAACATGGCGTGTTATGCTTGCTTTCAATTCAGATAAAGTCTATATGCTTCTTTCATAGACACGATCTTTCAGGAATTTCCACAACTAAAAGTTACACGAAGAGGGCAGGCAGTATGAAAACTTCATAAAGTTACCCAAAGTGAGCATGAAGCAGTCCTTTCACTTGTGGGGCAATATGGGGTGTTGCACCATCTTCCATGAAGACACTAGTCTCTAAACATTATTGTTCTTGTAAGGCAGGAGTGACTTGCTTTTGCAGAAGTTCACAGTAATGGGCACCTGTGTTGGAACACTGTTTTTAGGGCCTTGAGGAGTGTTCTTGTCAAAGAAAAAGGGGCTAAGAATCAAATCCACAATGAAACCACACAATAAATAATAAAACCAGAATCCAGAAGCTGTCCATATACAACATTAGGACTTTCATGCCCCAGATGCAAGAGCTCTGAGTATTCACTGCTCCATCTAGGATAAAATGTGTCTCATCTGACCACAAAATGTTCCAAGACCATGAATTGTCAACTATTCTGACCATAAGCAGCAAGCAAAATTAGTGCATTGATTTTAGTCTTGAGGGAGCAGCTTTTACACCACATGGATTTTGTATGATACCACTTAAAATGCATCGCAGAACCTTTCTTACTGTAGACCAACTGAGAGACAACTCACATGACACAGCTCAGCACTTGAAGAATATTGGGAACCGGGCATTTTTTCAACCACAGCAACAAAGATTTCTTCCACAATTTCATTTGAAATCTGTTTCCGTCCTCTTCCTCTCAGCACTCTAAACTCCCCAGTCCCTTCAAATTTAGTAATCATCTTTTTCAAACCATTACTTGTCATAGGCCCTTTTCGCAAGTCTTTCAAGCATCAAAATTCTCGCAGTGCAGCAAGATCATTACTGCAGTTCTGATAAAACAACTTGACCAGTAAAGCTCGATCTTTCTTCTGTAAAAGCATGGTGAAGAGCCTTAACGACTTCAAAAAGCGATTCGTTGCTGCTCATCTAGCTGGACCCATGGTTGAAACAATGAAGCAGCTGACTGGATTCTTGAACGGTGCAATATCCGGAATCAAGTGTTCATCCCTGGCCCTTTGAAAGGGTATGTGCCCAGCTTAAACGAATTATTTCATACACTGTATAATGTCTTGTATTTAATATTTTGTCTGCCTGGTTATTTTTTTCTTCCACCCACTTGATATTTTGAGGACAACCGTAGAGTATCAATCATAGAAAAAATGATCCACAGTTTTTGTCTAAAACAGATAACTCTGGCTCAGAGATTCAATCACAAGCAAGACTGCTGTCATTTAATAAGACTTGAAAAAATAGAACACTCATTATGCAAGAATTAACAAATGTTTTTAACCAAGGCTGTTTACAACTATTATCTGGCAGAACTTTGGGCAGGAAATTGAAACAGACCAAATTGGCAGTCGCTTACTTATAAAAATATACCTGACTTTCTGCAAAGGACAGGAAAGCTCATCTACTTTCTACAATGGTATCTGGCACATCATAACTGAACATGTTAGAAATTGGAAAAAAGTTAAGTGATCTGGCAAATCAGGTTCGATATTTTGTGCCAGTCGTAGGCAGAGGGTTTGGCAGGAGTCCCATGAAGCAATGGATCCAAAATGCCTCATCACGAGAACTCGAGGTGATGGTGGTGGTGTCAGTGTATGAAACTTCTGTTTTTAGGAACTGCTCCCCTGATATTCACGGAAGGTTGGTGCATGAATATTGTTGCTGATCAAGTCCATCCTGCATAAGCATATATCAAAGGATATGTACTGAACTAAATGAAAAGCCTGATGAATCCAGAAATGCATGACCGATCATCCATAGTATGAAAGAAGAAAATTACCTCCTTTTGGTGGAGGATAATTTGATTGATGATTGTCTGAGCTAGAAGCATACCATTAATAATAGTTACACACACAAAAACCCATGAAATACATATCATTATAAAATAACCAAGAACAAAAAGGGCATGTTTAAAAATAACCATAAGCATCAGAAATTACAAAGAATAAACCAGTGAAAAAATGATTACAAAAAAGTACTTTTTGTTTTTATTTATGGGGGCTGTTTCTTAAGTAAGGTTAGTTTCGTAATAAAAACAAAACTACTATGTATTTTTTTCAAAATTTTTTCTTTACCAGATTCTATATACCTTTAACTATTTTTTCCACTTAAGTTTCCCAATTTATTTAAGCACTTGTTAAAGTGCTCAATGAACTTCTGCATGATCACTTCTAATGCTGGTGAAGAAAGCCATGCAGTTTTCACTTGTTCATCATCACTGAAATGCAGGCTGCCTATGAACTCCTTTAGATCCTTGAACAGGTGGTAGCCACTGGATGAGAGGTCTGAACTGTTAAGCGCGTGCTCAAGTTGTTCCCAACTATCAGATCTTTTGTTTGGGAACAACTTGAGTATCTGCTTTATCTCACATCCAGTGGCTATCACCTGTTCCAGTATCTAAAGGAGTTCATCGGCAGCCTGCATTTCAGCGACGACGAACAAGTGAAAACTGCATGGCTTTCTTCACTTGTGGCAGACTTCTATGAAGTGATCATGCGGAAGTTCAATGAGCGCTATGACAAGTGCTTAAATAAATTTGGAAAGTATGTGGAAAAAGGTATATAGAATCTAGTAAAGAAAAAATTTTGAAAAAATATGTAGTTTTTGTTATTATTACAAAACAGACCTTACTTAAAAAAGCAGTCCTCGTATTTGTTGACTCTGTATTTAGTTTTTTTATTTTTTGTAAATGATGTATCTATCCTACTTGTTTATTATCTTCATGGACTGGATAGGCAGGAGCAACCGAGCGATAAGTCTATAGTGTGGGTGACTGATGGAGACAGGGCTGGCTTTCTCTTTAAAGGGGCCTGGGTACAAGAAAGTTTTTGATGCTGATTTGCAAGCCCTTCAATGATTGTTTTGGGACTGGGTCCATTGTACCTGCTGCACCTCTAGATGGCTGGCCCTGGATGGAGAGGTTGCTCTTTGCTAAAGATCTTATCCTCCTTGGGTCTTCTTGCATTGACCTTCAGTATGGACTAGATTGGTTTGCAGCAATGTGTGAAGAAATTAAGTGTGGCTCAAATCGAGGTTCTGGCAAGCTTTTCACGACAGCCTGCCCAGTGCGCTCTCCATTTAGATCAGCTAATGAAGGCGACATTGCCATCAAAATGTTTATCCAAATTACTAAAATTATTCTTTGTGGATGTGTGGTTTATGGTTTTATTTTTTCCTTTTATAGCATCCTCCATGTTAGGGAAGCCCCATTGAGGCAGGTGGAGAAAGAAGTTCAAGTATCTCGTGACGCCATTTACGAGTGATGGGTGGTGGCATGGAATTGGATGCTTGAATCAGTCCAGCAGGCTGTGTCAGACACGAACTTTCATAATTGGCCTATTACACATCTGGCAAGATGATTTTAAATCATCATCGCCGGTGTATTTCAACAGATATCAGAAAATGAAAACTTTTTTTTTTCTTCTCTTCACTTTTTGCATAGAACAGTGTTTGACTAAGAGTGCTGTATCTGGTAATGGCAGCATACTGACATTTAACTTTCAATTCTGATTGCGTTCAACCGATTTCTCTTACAGCCCCACTCTTATAGCAGTTCGGGTATGAATTCATCTGGCAATGAAATATGTAATAAAATAAGCAATAAATTTTTTGATTTCATAATAAACTCAACATCATTCTGATCATTTCTATGCAAACTGAATTGCGCTACTATAAAGTCCGCAATGTTTCCCTTTCAAAATGTGCTAGACTTTCTGATTACCCTGTAAACAAGAAATTAAGGCCCCCCCCCCCCCCCCCACGGAGGGTATAGGAAAGTAGCAGAAGCTCCGAGTTCATGTATTTTCCCCTCTATCCACACTTGTTAAACCTCATTTTTTATCAAACGTAGTATTTAGAAAATAGAAAAGAACACTACCGCGTTTCGTTTCTCATCATTTCAGATCGAATGCCATTTGTTGCCATTAGAAAACGTTAATAGTTCTATAGACTGTGACCTCTATCCCACTGGGATACTTTGGCCCAATTTGGCTCTCACCCCCTCTGACTCTCAGCCCTTGCCTCCTAGCCCGTAACTCCCATCCCAGTGGGAAACCAAACTAAATAGTGAGCCCATGATAAACTACATTCAGAATTTCGATCTTCTATGTCATAAAATGTAGAAAATATGAAGGGGATGAACATTGTAAAACAATAAGTAGCTCCATTCTTCTGGTACTTAATAACAAATGCCAATAAATTAAAAACAATAGATATTGCTAACTTTTTTTCAATTTGAAGTTTTCTTTCACCTAGCGATTATGGCTTCAATGTTTCCATTATGAAATAAGTAGAATTGTAAAATATATTTTTATTGAATATACATAAGCAATTATTATCACATATCTTGTATGATAATTTTTCTTGAAGTTGCATCTAAATAATTTTGTTTATTTTTAGGCTGGTGTGACTCAAGTTATTCTTGCTGTAAGTTACCGAGCAGAACAAATGGAAACTGAGCTGAAAGAATTAGCAGTCAAGGTTAGTAGCATTTGTCAGATTTGTAATTATTTTAGTTTTATGCAGGATGATACTTAATTATGGACTCCGGCTGTTCCACTTTTTTCTTTTCTTGCAAAGTGTAGTGCTGAAACTTGCACTTGAGCATCAGTTATCAGTTCAGATTTCCTTTAGCAAAAGAAAAATGATTACATCGTCAACTAAAACTATATGAAACTATAGTGGTCGCCGCTTAATATAGCCACCTTTAATATGGCCACCCGCTTTTTATGACCACTCCAGCTCATTCCGGATTTTTCTAACTGCTTCCTATGTAACAAATTTTCGCTTTATGTGGCCACTTTATTTCAGAGGTAGTTCACGAATTCTACTTTTTCATCTCATCTTACTCCGGATAAATGAACACTCCACTTATAATATATCCACTTTTCATTTACCTCTAAGCCAATGGGCACTGCTGCCCAAAATTACAGATTGTACTGATTGGTAAATTACATGAAAACTGCAAGTGAAGGGACAAGGAGAAAGCATAAGCGAAATAGAAAAGATGCTCAAGTTGAAGAAGGTCTTTTAAGTTGGTTTCAATATGTTAGAAACAGAAATGCTCCAGTGAACGGTCCTCTCTTATGTCAAAAGGCTGATGAAACTGCAAAGACATTAGGCCACACGGGCTTTGAGGCAACTGAAGGCTGGTTTCATCGCTGGAAAAAACACAATGGGCTAAGCTTGAAGAAACTTCATGGAGAGGCTGCTGATGCCCTTGTTTATTGCATCTTGGAGGGACAGAGAGAAAAACTCCTCATCGTTAATTCAGAATCTCCAAGCTGCTTCAAAAATGTAAAAACTTTCCTAAATCTTTACGAATCGTCTACCAATGCATGGACGACATCAGAGATCTGGATTAATTTGCTAGCTCAATGGAACAAGCATCTTAGAAGCGAAGTCAAAAAAATTGGTCTTCTAATTGACAGCTGCAGTGCCCATGCTCATGTTCCTGATGACCTATCCTACATAGAAATCATACGGCTTCTACCCAACAAAAGCGGAGTTCACATTCAGCGACTTCACTGAATGAAGCGTTTTCCTAGGTGTTTTCTAGGCGTCACAAAGCCGCGCGTGTTAAAATGCGAAGCCGTTTCACATTTAGCGAGAACGAAGCAGAGAACTAGGCGAACTTCCTTCTCTGCTTTCAGCCTGCGTCCTCCCCATCCCCCCCTCCCGCTCGGATTGGATGTTCGATGAGTCCTTCTTTCATCCAGTCTACGTTGCTTTCCAGACATCGTGTATATATGTCATGATAACACGGCTTTCTTGGCATCATGTAGTTGTATATATTATATTTTTTTATTAGGAAAAATGATAGAAAACTAGGCACACGTGCACAGAAAACACGCTATCGGCGAATTTCAATATGGCCGATTTGAGTGGCGTTAGTGGGTTAGAAACAGTTGCTAAGGATTCTGGGACTGGAGAGATGCTCACTCGTAGCTGATTGGCTGCGCATTAGGAGCGACTTCGGAAAATTCCAACACTGTTGGAATTCAAAAACCTGTGCCGTTGTCGGCCCTAACCCGCTTTCCGTCGCGAATTCGCTGAATGTGAAACGGCTTCGGCAACCAAAATCGCGTCCAGTGCGCCAGATACGGCGATTTAGACGCGAAGTCGCTGAATGTGAACCCGCCTTAATGCAGCCAAGGTTGTCAAACAGAGAGTAGACAATATTTTATTAGGTTTATTATTATTATTATTATTATTATTATTATTATTATTATTATTATAATTTTTGGCGTCGACTGCTAAGGTCATTTTGCGCCTTTTACACAAGTTAAATCTGTTACGCAGCCCGGGACAAACACCAACATCCATGCCCAAGACAATATTTTAAATAAACTATTTTGACAAGATGCTCTACATGTATAAATGATTATTTAAGCAAACAAACTTGTCTATATGTAAGTACAAACACATGCCTGACTTTTTGGGTAAAAATTAAATACTATTGGTAATTTGCTTAAAACAGCCATCAGGTAAATGTGGCCACCTAAGCATGGTCCCGAGGTGGCCATATTATCCGGTGACCACTGTATTGACTTTGGTGGTAAATCTACTGAAAGGTGAGGATTACAAATGGATAAGCAAGAAGGAGACATTTTTTAATGTAAATGAATCTGTAACAACAGTCAATATTTTAATGTACACTGCTCCCTCTATACAGTAGAACCTCCATATAATGAACGTTGATAATAGCGAAATTATTTCTAAAGTAATTTTTCTGTGGTCCCGGCAAAAATCTTCATTGTTTTTTCAACCTCCATTTAGCGAAATCTTTATAGCATAATTATTTCTATAAAGTAAGGATTTTTCGGTCCAGACAATAAATTTTAAGGTATATTTTAACTCTTTATCGTGAAATTTGGTTCCCGCACTTAGCATGACCCGACAGCCAACAAATGATATTATCGCAAACAGCCAACAAGCAAAGTTATAAACAAGTTTTTAACGTCACAAGCTCTGCCCAGTCGGCTGCAGCTATAGCATTAGGCTTATTTTTTCGGCAAAATTACGAAAAGTTATTGCATCAATCTATCCACAATGCACTGGAAAGCTATAATGGCGGCATGCTGAGGAGTTTAAGTTTGCGAACAAGTTAAAAATTTATTTTCTGTGAGAATCGGCACGAGAATATTTGCTCAAATTTATGAATTCATTTTATTGAAAGTTTAAACCCATAAATATTTTTGTGAAATGCTAATTTTACCGAGGCTGACGAAAAATTGGCTTCAAGTTTTAATAGCAACAATAAGTCTGTAAAATTTTTTAATACATACAGCCTGTTTTCTTTTTCTCTCTTTTCTTACGTTTTTACACTTTTCTCTTTCTTCTCCACATTAACCCTGTATTTGGGCAGTTTTTGAGGAGAAGAAAGAGAAAAGTGCCCTGTATTAACCCTGTATTTTCTCAATTGTCCATATTAGCTATGGTTCTTTTACCGTGCTGATACATTATTATAAAAATTTAAAACACTTGTTAGTCTTAATATACATGCTTATGGATACGTTTTCTCAGTATTTTTCTGTAAAATACTTATTACAATATTTTCAGTTCGTTTTGCTTTCAAATTTTAATTATTTCAGAAAAAATAATCACGATCCAAACAAAATTAGATAGGTTGCAATATCAGGTATCAAAAAAGTTGTATTCTTAATGCTAAGAAGCATTCAAATTAACATAAAATACTATAAAATAAAATATATGTAAATGCAATTTCTAACAATTTATACATAAAAATTATGCAAATTTTAACACCACGGCCATGCAACATAATATCTATAATGACTTTGCATGTTTCATTGTACGGAGGTTCTACTGTATAACAAGGCTAGGTCTATAAGCAAATTTATAATGGCAACTCCATATAACGAGCCGGCCAGGTGGTCGAGAGGGCTAGGGCGTAGGCTTACTAGGTCTCGAGTCCACCTGGTCGTGGGTTCGAATCCCGCCGTGGGCATGGATGTTTGTATTTGTCCCGGGCTGCGTACAGGTATAACTTATGTAAAAGGCGCAAAATGACCTTAGTAGTCGACGCCAAAAATTCTAATAAACCAACCAACCACCTTATAACGAAGTTTTGTTGGGTTTTTTTTTTCCAGAAAATAAAAACTTCATTATATGGACTTGCCATTATATAGAGGGACCACTGTATTTTGTTAATTTCTTGACATACCATAAGAGAGGTGTGGGGGAAAAGGCCCATACTATTTCTGGTATCCCCCTTCCAATTTTAATTGATCTCTTCATCTCAAAATAATATCCAATATATTTGTGCTTGTATTCTCATCATCAAATAAAAATTATCCAATCCAAGTATTCTACATGTTTATTACTCAAAAACTATTACAGATTTTAACGTGATTTTTTTTATTCACAAAGAAAAACTCTTAGCCTCGCGTGAGTTGATAATGAAACACACGGGTTGGCACGTTGTTCCATTTTTCGCAAGACACAGTAAACAAATGGGAAGTGTTCAAGAAAAAGCTCAATGCATGTTATGGCTTGCGGAATTTAAGTCAATGATTACAGTTCAGAGAATGTTCAAAACAAAGTTTAAAAAGGATCCTCCAAATCATAAGTCAATTAAACTATGGCATGAAAAAATTTTTAAACACAGGCAACCTGTTACACAAAAAAGGTGCTAGTAGACCTTCAGCGACACCACAGAGTAGAAAAGGTCAGGGAGGCGTTCGATCGTAGTCCCCGTAATCACTTCACCAATTGGCTCGTCAACTGAATATGCCAATGACATCCATACATAAAATAGTGAAGCACTGCCTTCGCCTTGCACCCTACAAAATCCAGATGATGCATGAACTGAAGCCAGATGACCGACCGAAGCGCAAGAAGTTTGCCAAGGATATGCTCCAACAAATTGACAACGATCCCACCTTCCTTGAGGACATTTTGTTTTCTGATGAGGCAACATTCTATACTTCCGGAGCAGTAAACCGACACAACTACTGCATTTGGAGCTCACAAAACCTCCACATTCAAAGGAAGCATATACGCGACAGCCCAAAGGTAAAAATTTAATCTTTGGTGCAGTTTAATGCATGATCGAGTAATCGGACCTTTCTTTTTTGCTGAAGACAACATTACCGCTGCAACCTACCTAGATATGCCTGGAGAAGTACCTGATTCCACAGGTGGAAGAAGTGCAGCCCAACATAGTCTACCAACAAGATGGAGCTCCTCTTCACTGGGCAGTACCTTGATACAAACTTTCCAGGATGATGGATTGGAAGGGATGGGCCCCTTGGCCCCTTCGCTCACCCGATGCGAACCCTCTGGATTTTTTCTTCTTGGGATATATGAAAGACGGGGTGTACAAGACCAACGTTGATGACATTGAAACTCTCAAGAACAGAATAATTGAAACAATCGCTGAAATCACCCCTGAAATGTTAACCCGAACTTGGGAAGAAATCGAGTTTCGCTTTGACGTCCTTCACGCCATAAATGGGGGATGGGGGGGGCACATTGAAATTTATTAAAGCATGTTAAGAAACCTTTTGAGTTTTTCTTTGTGAATAAAAAAAATCACATTAAAATCTGTAATAGTGTTTGAGTAATAAGCAAGTATAATACGGGAGATAATTTAGAAATGCCCTGTATTTTACTTCAAATATTATAATCACTATAAAATAGGAAAGTGCAAAACGACGCAGTATTAACTCCCTTTAAATCTATGCCAGATACTAGCATTTTAAATTAAATTTAATTTTTGAACCAAGCCCAAAATATTCTTTTGTCACAATTTACAAGGCTCATTCAATAAATAACTGGAAAAGTACAAGGATTTCTGCACAATTTTTTGTTTTGGCACAAGTAGTTACCCAAAGAGATTGAGATTTGGCTGAAACTGTGTTTGAAGGTACACTCGATCTTGCTATCCCACTTGGACAAAATTGTAAACTGCAAGACAAAAATGGCATGTGTGCGGTCTTCATCTACTATCGAAGAGCAGCAAGGTGTTGTTGTTTTTTCTGTGGGCTCAACGGAAAACTCTGACTGAGATTCACAAACAAGTGGTGGAAGTTTATGGTGGTGATTGTTTAGAATGCTCTTAACATCTCCAGAACATGAAGACAACAGAATTAAAGTCGCATGCATTGAGCAGGCAATTCAGACTCTGCGAAATGTAAAGCATTTAGATATAGTAGAGATTTTGTCATTATGATAAATCTTTCATATGAAAAAGAAAAAAAAAAATTGGCATCGCTTTGGTTAATTAGACGATTCTCATTTGTTACAAAAAAATTCACGAGAAATTTTTTTAATCTCGTTGGCAAGTCTCTGTTGAGCCTGTGCAGTTTGTCCATTTGTTGCTAGTGGCACCACTTGCACATACCATAACTCTCTGTATACATCAATGTTATCTCCTATCATTCTCATAGTTCCTTTATTAACCTAAAACTCTTGATTTTAAAGTAGCTCTCCATATCTCAAAACCTCTTTATCTCTTATCTTTTTTCTGTTCCTGTGAAATTTGAGATATCGAAGTTCGATTGTACTTCCTTATACCGATAAATTTGATTGATTTTCAAATTTGAGCAATTTCCAAGTTACGCATTGTTTCACTTTTTTCACAGTAGTTCAGCTAAGCGATTCAATGAGCACTGTGGTATATTCGCCATTGCTGCAGTGTGAGTTGAAGTGCTGACAAGGCTAATTAACATTTAATTGAATAGTTTAACTTCAAAATGGCATCATGATCAAACAGGGTATGCTGTGCAGTAGTTGGGTGTTCCCTAACTAGAGAAAGGATCATTCCACATCAGTTCACCAGAAAAAAAAAAAAAAATGAATTGTCACCCATCACTTCAGATTTTTAGGAAAACGTTTTAATATATTCTTATGGCCAAGTAATAAATCTACCAATTAAATATCTTAAAGATACGAGAGGTCAAAGCTTAGAGAGAAAAGGCATTATCAACATTTTTGTGATCATGTAGCCAGTAAGAAAAAAATTCATATCTCAGTCAAAAACAAACATTTTAATGCCAAATTTTTATTACTTTTCCTATAAGGTACGTGGATTTGACAGAAAAATAGTTTTTAATGTATTTTCTTATTTTTGAGAAGAGTAAAAAATCATAAATGTTTCTTTAAAATTTTCATATTTTTTTTCAAACTAACGTTAAAAGGTGAGGCAGTGGAGTTACCAAGCCAAACTTTTTTATTTAAATTAAACCTAAAAGTATGATCTAAAAGAAAACAAAATAAAAAATAATGGGATATTAGTTGCTTTATTATTAAATAGCTGGTTAATGACTCATCCACTTTTCGCAGCATAATGAGAAGTTTTTAAAAGCCTGTGAGATAAATCCGATTTCCACAGGTAAAGGTAATGAAATTTTGTGGATATATCTGCTTTACGTAGCAAACGGGTTAAGTAATCAACTAACGGTATTTGTATTTATTATTTTTATTTATTATAATTTATTTTTAGAGGGGTTGAGAGCAGAAAAATTGATTTGGAATCCAATGATCAGATTTGAATGATTTCCCATGCAGATGCTTGAGTATATGAAAGATACCAAAGTTAACCCTTTAACCCCATTATTTACTGAAATATCCACCTATAGAATATTTTTATATCGATATGTGTTGAAAAAATTATAAGCCTTAGTACATCTAAGATTCATAACATTAATTTCTGACTGCTAACAAAACAAACTTTATTAGAAATATTTCAACTGTTAAAAAAAAAAATTCTTGCCAACTAAGACAGTTCTTGCAGTTTTGACCATTTTAAATCCATAGGTTCAAAATGTGGATGAGAACTTTGTCCTAATTTTTAATTTTTCTGGGAAAAATGTGCCTGTTATCATGTTGTAAGAATTTATATGAAGTGTGTTCAAATGAAACCCGTTCATCATGTGCCTCACGATACATGGTTGGTTAATTGTTGAACATAAGTGTGCAAGCGTGGCAGTCATTTGAAGATGGACAATGTAGTTCAAAACCTGTCCAAGGAATCCTCTCTGTAAGGCTATCACAAACAAGTGATCTGGCATGCTATCTTCAGGAGTGATCATTCTCCATGACTATGTTTACATCTCCTTACAGCCCGGTTTTGTCCCCTTGTGACTTTCATCTCTTCCTCAAGGGACAACAATTCAATACCGATGAAGAGGGGCAGGAAGCAGTTATAGACTGGTTCAAACAGCAACACCATCTCTTTTCATGGACTGAATTTCATGTCTTACCAAGCAGTTGGATGGATGCCTAAATGCCATGGGTGATTTCTTTGAAAAATGTATGTACAGTCAACCAAAGGAAATAATCCACACGAGTTTAATACTCAATATTACATTTCATGCTAATGTGATTTTTTTAATAGCGTTTTTAATTATAATTATTTAAATTTAATAATCTTAATAACATTAACTCTAAATGTAATATTAAATTATTAAAAATAAATTAATATTGAAACTGTAAAACTTAGAATAAAATTCAAGTGTGGATTATTTCCCTTTGATGACTGTACAATAATCTAGTATCTACACTACTGTTTATAAAAATCGCAACACCCTGATGGAATGGTCTAATCCATATGCAATTTGCAATATTTGCATACAATGGGTCAGAGTATAAATGATTAGATAGATTTTCAGAGTAATTGCTTGAAAGAACACCATGCCTCGACGACGACGAAGGGTACCATATCAACAGCTGACAGACTTTGAAACAGGACGCGTAATTGGTCTGCGTGAAGCGGGATGGTCGTATCGTGACATTGCTGCTTGTGTAGGACGTAATGCAACAACAATTATGCGTGCATGGAGGCAGTGGAGCGAAGAGAACAGGGCACACCGAAGACCAGGCTCAGGAAGACCCAGCACGACGACACCGCGAGATGACAGACACCTCTATCGCATGTGTGTAGCAGATCGTACAGCCACTTCCACAGTGTTAGCACAACAGTGGGGTGCTACAGTAGGCAGGACAATGTCTGTCAGCACTGTACAACGCCGTTTGATTTCCAGAGGATTGATGGAACGAGTACCATTGTTGCGGATTCCTTTGACTTAAAACCACCGGCGCCTCAGGTTGCAATGGGCCCATCAACACCAACAGTGGCAAGCTGAATGGCAACAAGTTGTGTTTTCGGATGAGTCAAGGTTTAACTTGCAGCACCATGACGGCAGGATACGAGTCAGAAGACATCGTGGCGAGCGCGACCTTCCAGAATGCATCCTGCAGCGTCATTCAGGACAAACGCCAGGGGTGATGGTGTGGGGTGCAATCAGTTACCATGGCCGTTCCCGTCTGATCAGAATCCATGGCAATCTGAACAGTGACCGGTACATCAGGGAAGTTGTGCAACCCGAAGTCATCCCCTTCCTGCAGAACCTTCCAGGCGCTGTATTCCAACAGGACAATGCCCGACCGCATGTGGCCAGAAATGTCCTCGCCTTTTTCCAAGCACATCAGACGCCCTTGTTCCCCTGTCCTGCTCGTTCACCAGACATGTCCCTAATCGAACATGTGTGGGACAGGGTTGCTCATCGATTGGCTCGTCAGACTCCTGCAGCAGCAACTGTGGATGAACTGTATACCCGTGTAGACAGAGCATGGCAGGACATTCCCTAGGCCATTATTCAGAGCTTGTTTGACTCAATGCCACGACGTTTAGAGGCTGTAATTGCATCCCACGGTGGTTTCACCCGATACTAATGTGACAAGAAAACGCATTGTATTGACCTGAAAATCTAATGGTTTCTTTTCTGACCCATGATATGCAAATGCTCCAAATTTAATGCAGATTGGGCTATTCCATCAGGGTGTTGCGATTTTTATAAACAGTAGTGTAGTACAGAGGGAGTGTTGCGCCATCCCAGTAAATAACGACTGCTACGAGATGACAGTAGCAGCCGGGACCGATGGCTTAACGTGCCCTCTGAAGCACGGGGGGTTTCATGATGGAAGAGCTGCTGGCGGACAAACAAACCAGTGGCTGTCACCAACTGCTGGAAAACCAGCTATGGTCACTTGGCAAATGGGTCAGACTAAAGTCCTCCAACAGCCGTGCCCCAAATAGCTGTCCCGCCAGCAGTGGCCCTCAAGCCCTGGCCGTCACCCAGCCAGCAGCTGGCCGCGCCTGAAGTTGCTGAACTCCATCGATTAGCAAGCCAACCGACGAGACAACCAGGCCACGGCCACCCCCACTGAACAATAATACTATTCATTAAATATCACATATGATAAAAGTATAAATTCCTGGGGAAACCAGAAATAAATATACAAATGGGAATAAAATGTGGATATGATAAATAAAGACAAAGTAAATAACAACTCTTTAACCACAACAAAAATTAAGTAAAAAGAAAAATACAACCTAATCCTAGAAGCGCTGTTCGAGGGCGAAGCTCTCATCATTCAGCAGGTGGAAAAGAAGGGAGTAACACACCAGATGATACTGAGTGTGAAAAAGAACAAGACCGATATTTATAGTCTGACAGCACCAATGACAGAAAGAGTGATAAACCCCACTAAGGGGGCTAGATCAGTGATTGGTCCGTTTGGACCAATAGTTAATCAGTTGAGAATCTCCAATGGGTCCCTTGTCGGAGTTTAGTAAATTTTTGCTGTTGGCTGATGAGATTTCTAAACTTTCAAAGGCATCCAGAAGGCGATTATTTTTTATTGCTTTAACAAGTACAAGATCGTTGAATGAAATTCTATGTCCCGTATCCAACGAGTGTTTCGCCACAGCGGACAGGTTTCTTCTTCCATACTTCAAGTGGGCCAAATGTTCCTTAAATCGAATGGTAGGATTCCGGGCCGTCTGTCCAAAATAAATCTTGGGGCACTGAGGACACTTAACCTTGTAGATTCCAGTCTGGAGGAGTGGGGGGACCTTATCCTTTGGGTTACCGTCGATATTTTTGCGGTGTTTGGTCCTGTTGCTTGCAACGTCACTGATTTTTTGGATCATTTAAATTCTTTCTACCCCAGTGTTCAGTTTACTTTCGAACAAGTAGTTGATGGAAAATTACCATTTCTAGATGTTATGATTATTAAGGCCTCTAACTCCCTTTCTTTTGATGTTTATCGTAAACCATCAAACCAGCTTAATTTTATCCCGTCAGATTCCAGCCACCCGTGGAACCACAAGCTTGCCACGTTTATCTCTATGATAGACAGAGCGATCAACCTTCCATTGGACAAGAAGACCCTGAACAAAGAAATCTCCACAATTAGAAGGATCGCCACCAGGAATGGATATAACCAAAGGACCAACACAAGGATTTTAAAAAAGAGGACGTTCCATAAATTCATCAAAGACAACACGACTTTAAAGAGAATCAAAGGGAAGTACACCACGATATCAATACCCTTTAATAATCAATTAGTTAAGGGCCTTAGCTCCATTTTTAGTAATCACGACCTAGCTTTATCTTTCAGCAACCCAAACCAAGCAAAACTATTACTGGGTAACCCAAAGGATAAGGTCCCCCCACTCCTCCAGACTGGAATCTACAAGGTTAAGTGTCCTCAGTGCCCCAAGATTTATTTTGGACAGACGGCCCACACTCCTATCATTCGATTTAAGGAACATTTGGCCCACTTGAAGTATGGAAGAAGAAACCTGTCCGCTGTGGCGAAACACTCGTTGGATACGGGACATAGAATTTCATTCAACGATCTTGTACTTGTTAAAGCAATAAAAAATAATCGCCTTCTGGATGCCTTTGAAAGTTTAGAAATCTCATCAGCCAACAGCAAAAATTTACTAAACTCCGACAAGGGACCCATTGGAGATTCTCAACTGATTAACTATTGGTCCAAACGGACCAATCACTGATCTAGCCCCCTTAGTGGGGTTTATCACTCTTTCTGTCATTGGTGCTGTCAGACTATAAATATCGGTCTTGTTCTTTTTCACACTCAGTATCATCTGGTGTGTTACTCCCTTCTTTTCCACCTGCTGAATGATGAGAGCTTCGCCCTCGAAAAGCGCTTCTAGGATTAGGTTGTATTTTTCTTTTTACTTAATTTTTGTTGTGGTTAAAGAGTTGTTATTTACTTTGTCTTTATTAAATATCACGCTATTTGTTCATTTCCTTTTCATCGTTTTTCTCAGAATACCTACTTGACTCGAACATGTTTCATTTGAACACGGCTTGTACAAATTAATATACAAGTATGAGAATAGTCTTAATGACCCAGGCAGTTGATTATAAAAGCAAACAATTAATTTAATAACTATGTATTACCATAATCATAAGAAGTAAATTATAACGTCTAATCAAGCGGTCCCATTACTCTTCTTCCTTGTCGTGTTGCCACCTCTCAAGCGTTATTGGCTTCCTTTTCTTTTCTTTTTAATATTTGGAACTACCATTATACTTGGCCTCTCCTGACAGTCAAGCAGTATTTATTGGTTTGCCTCGCAATCAGAGGCATCTTCAGCATCATCACAAATTTCCCATCTTTTTAGCTGACCTTGTGGCACAGTTGTTCTTGTATTTAGGGGATTCCTCAAAACTCGCAATTTTGTACACTCCACCTCTTTTCTTTTTCACTCTTTTGAGGGGACCTCTATAAAGAGCGGATAATTTGCCCCCTTCCACTCGTTAAGACCAATACCTTCCTTCAGATTACTACTACGTCACCTTCTTTAAAGTCTTTCAAAGGCCCTCTGTGTTGGTCAAACAGTCTCTTTTGTCTTAACTGCTGTTGTGTCAGTTTGTTGAGAGCATCTTCATGGCACATGTCATGATCAACTTTATAATCACTATTCGTTGTGTCATAGACCACTAATGCTGCCAACTTTTCTTCAACGGTCGTTCGAGGTCGAAATCTATATATATCATGTATTTCCATAGGAGTTTTTCCCATGGAATGGTTCACTCTTAGAATTCAATGCTACAGTTAATCCTTGAGATGGGTGTTCCAATCTGTTCCATTCGGTTACAACATTGCAGCGGCTAGCATGGGGATTACGACTCAATTTATACGTTCAACTTGTCCGTTGGCTCTTGGATGTCAAAATGTGTTCAATGCCTAGTTCAACACCCATATTTGTAAACACTTTGCTCGTAAACGCAGTGCCTCTATCTGTTACTAACTGCGTGGGTAACACGTATGCTTGAAAATTTTCTTCATTGCTTTACAGGTGACTGTTGCTGCAGTTGTTTTGACAGCTGTTAGAAATACCATCTTGGAGAAATTGGAAACAGTTTGACATGATCAACATCAAATATATACAGTGGAATTTTCGCCCTCTTTATTATTTGCATCTCACCAGGTCATTTCCCTCTTGGCTCTTTATATATCAAGCAATCTGTGCATGACATCAGATAGCTTTTCACAAAACTTCTCATCTTGGGGGACCAAAATCTTTTCTGTATAGCTTGCAGAGTGCCCTCTACACTTAGATGTCCATGTTTCGTATGTACAACTGCATCGATTTTGGTATGAATAATAGACATTTCTTGACGGCATCTGTTTGGATCTAATCAGTTTTATTAGCCTATTTATGCTTTTTATGGTAGTGGGGATAACGCATGATTTACATGGATTTTGGGCTGCAATCTTCGCAGCCCCAAATGGCATTGCTGAGGGTGTTGGTTTTTCAGTATTTTCAGTGATCAATCAAATCACGGAAAATTATATTTAGCTGACCTAATAAAATTTTTCCTATTGTGGCCACGTGTTGTGCTTATTGAAGGTAAATATTGTGCGGATTTTTTTTTTCTACTTAGCACTGATTTAATACTATGAAAGCTATTATTATGTTACTACTTAATAATACTTATTTAAAGAAATGAACGGAAAGATAAAGTCTGTTAAATATTTGTAAAATATTAAAGGTCACTGTTTCACATAAGCTTACCTAATATTACCTTTTCTATTATGTATGTAAAACAGATGAATATAAAGTGATTGTATACTTGGATGTATATAATTTTTCATGAAAAAATTTTTCTTCTTATATAGATTTTTGAAATTTATTGTAGATTATTATACGTTTACAATATTATTTTGGTTTGTCTATAGGCCCTTATTTTTCCATACAAGCTCTGATGGGGCTTTGGAATATTGGGGTACCATATTTAATTGAAGGGCTCGGGGCAATAAGGACTTAACCTACAGGAAGAAGTTCTTACTAAATTACTGCTTGTGAAATCCATTTACAGTAAGTTTCAGTAGCAAATGCACAAGTAAACTGCAAGCACATTAAAGCAAAACATCAACCATACAGATTTACAGACTTTTTAAAAATATAACATCACTTTTCTCAAAAATTCTTCCTGTGGATTACATCTTTATTGCCCCAAACCCCTTCAATTGTGAATGTTTACTTGAAAGGATTTGTAATTTGTCCTTTTAAATCTGACGATTGTGTTATAGTGTATAATGGTTCCGAAATGGATTCTAGCATTGAGCTCTTTTAAATTTGTAAACGCAGCATATTTTAGATAGAAAGAATGTTGTTAATTACCGTATATTCTCGAGTATAAGTCGCAAAATTTTATACCCAATTTTGAGTGGGAAAAACTGGGGTGCGACCTTTACTCGAGCCTAGCCAAAAATACCTGTCGATGGGCTGCCTATCGATGTTGATATCGTTTCTTTTGTTACCAGCTTTTGCCATGTTTGATTAACAAACAGGATGTTATTATATTCCACTTAAATTTTATTAAATTAATATTTATTTATTATTGTTAACAGTAATACCTATAGAAAATTATATATCTTTGGATATTTGAAAATATCACTGAATATTATGGAGAAAACTAACTTCGATGGTGATATAAACACAACTTAAGTTCTCATGCTTCCATTTTGAATAAATTAATGAACACTGCCATTCTCTCCCTAATTTCTTCATTTAAATTTTATTAAATTAATATCTATTTATTATTGTTAACAGTAATCATCTATCACCTATAAAAAATCTTTGGATATTTGTAAATATCACTAAATAATATTGAGGAAACTAACTTTGATAGACATTTAAATATGGCTCACTTCGCATGCCGCCATTTTGAATAAATTAACGAACACAGCAATCGGAGACAATACCATCTAAAAGGAAAATCTGTGCACTGAAAATTCATATATTATTAAATCATCATAAAAAGGCATTGTTAATCGTATTTCTACCAATAATAAGCCCTAAATTATGACTTCCTATGATCGTATAATAGTGTATAAAATTTCAGTGCACAGGCTTTCTTTCAAGGTGTTATTATCAGAGACCATCAATAAGCCATTCTCCCTCTTCCCTTCAATGGAACTTATCCACTTTTTTCACCTTTCTGTAATGAACTCATGTTTTCCATTTTTTATGACCTGAGAAGCAGTGAAAATTACTTTGACTCATTACTTGATCCCCCCCCCCTTTTTTTTTGTGTGTGTATGTGTGTGTGTGGTTATAAGCAGTGCTGCCGCATAGTGGCAAATAAAATTCCCTCATAAGTTGATTTTCTTACCCTAAATTACCCCGTAATGATGTTTATATCGATGATTAAATTTTTCTCCCATTCAAAATAATTTATTGTAAAATGATTTTAAATTAATTTAATTCTCTACACCACGACTCCTATGACTGCTCAGGACTGACTGCTAAGGCAAAAATGTAAGTACCCATTTCGTATTTTCCTAATCGGCGTTGCAGCTAGCATCTGATATTTATTAATACACTGTATTCTTTTTATTAATACACATGGTATGTACAGATTATAAATTTGCAGTATCTTTTTTTCTACAAGTATTGGTTTCAATTCCGCCATTACAATACAGATATAAGGATTCTCGACTGATAGGATCCATTTCGTATTTTCCTAATTGCCATTGCGCTAGCATCTGATATTTATTTTTATGTTTTTGAATTTTTATGCTTTTAAATGCTATAGATTTCTCATTTATGGCTCCATCTAAAACTCGAAGAAGCTTCTGGACTGATGTGAAATTAAAATTTGTTGCCTACACGAATTCAATCTGGACGAGAAAAGATGTGTGTTCCTGGCATAAAGATGAAAACTGCTTAAAAATGCTGTCATATACGAAAAGAGCATGACATTACGGAAAAATTAAATACCCTGATCTAAAGGAAAAATTTGAAACACTGGGTGCTTAGCCAGCGAAAAGAAGAAAGAGCAGTTTTCACCATGATGATTCGGACAAAAGCTAAATCCATAGCATAGGAACTAGGATGTGAACTGTTTATAGTTGGTGCACGAAGTTTTTGCGGAGAAGGACAACTGTTGGCCAAGCGTTGCCTCTTGATTGGGAAGAAAAAATAGCAATATACAGAGAATACGTCGTGAAAAAAATGGAAGAGTTAAATATAGGCCTCTCGAAAATCTTCAACATGGATGAAGTTCCTCTTGCTTTTGATTGCCTTATGAATACAATTATGAGGGGAGATCAAAAAGTAAGTTGCACTAACTCGCCACAGGAACGCGCTGTGTATCACAATCTTGGGCAAAGCGGAGAAAGGGACATTAACTGCGCAGACGTCGGATAGGATGGTTGCTGTGGTTTCCCGTCGTGTTTTGTGTGACTAGCGGGCTAAAAGCAATGGCGCGTCAACTGGATGTCCACTCCAAACTTGAGGTACGAGCAGCAATCTGATTTCTATGGGCCAAACGGGTGAATTGCACGGACATTCATCGTGAAATCACTGCTGTATATGGAAATTGAGCGCCGGTGTGATTTTGTTGCATGATAATGCAACACCTCACAAGGCTCGCCAAACATGCGAACTGCTGCAGCGATTGAAGTGGGAGGTTTGGCAACATCCTCCATACAGTCCCGATTTAGCGCCATGCGACTTTCATCTTTTCGGTAAGCTCAAAACGGAACTCGGTGGACAAGGATTTCGAAATGATGAGAAGGTGAAAGCGGCTGTCACCGTGTGGTTACAAAACGCTGGAGGAGATTTCTATGCATCTGGAATCGAAAAGTTGGTTGATCGTTCGGATAAATGTTTAGGGTCTCTTGGGGACTGTGGAAAAGTGAACCTACGTTGTATGCTGCTATAGCCATGTTGCTTTTGTATAGGTGGTGTAATAAATGGTCATACCGTGGAAGTGCAACTTACTTTTTGATCTCCCCTCGTATAAGCCAAAAAGGTGAGAAAACGATAAACATTACAACTGCAGGAGCAGAAAAGGTTTATTTTACCATAGTACTTTGTTGTTCTGCAACTGGGGAAAAGTTAAGGCTTATGGTTATTTTTAAGCGGAAAACAGTCCCACACGAAACCTTTTCAAAACATGTTTATGTTCATTGTGATGAAAAGGGTTGGATGAACAAGAATGTTATGGATTTCTGGATAGAAAATTGTTGGCGCAAGAGACCTGGGGCTTTTTTCAATCCAAAAACGTTGCTAATGTTGGATTCAATACGTGCGCATTTGAAAAATACTGTTAAAAATAGTTTCCGAAAACTCTACAGTGATTCCTGTAGGACTAACAAAAATCCTTCAGCCCTTGGATGTAGGAGTCAGCCGTAGTTTAAGAACATCATACGACAAAAATGGGAAGAATGGATGAATATCGGCATTCATACATACACAGAAACTGGAAAAATGTGCTGTGCATCATATGCCAAAGTCGTTCAATGGATCGATTATGCGTGGAAGGAGGTAAGCATGGAATGCATTTCCTCATGCTTCCAAAAATGTCTGTATGCAGAAGATGACGTTTGTGAAGCTGGCGGAGATATTTCTATGTCTGATGAAAGTGATGATGATAATAATGAAAATTTACCTGAAGTGTAATGACTGAAGATATGTTACATCTATTTTGTTCTGATACGGATGATTGAATCATTCGCTGGTTTTGAATAATTGTTTTACATGCATTTTTTCATGATATTAATGAAATAAATAGATTGTTTAAATACTAAAAAACTGCCACATTTTTGAAGACCTTTCTTTAATAATAACGGCCCAGAATTATGAATAGATCATGGAAATATTCTTAGCCCTTGGATATTTAAACACTTTGAGAAAGGTTTGAAATGAGCCACTTTT
>JAHWFO010112665.1:202232-247347 GCA_023313115.1 Rhysida immarginata | reverse complement strand
GTAATTTGAATCCAAATGGACCAACAAAAAAATTTGAATTAGGCGATAATTCGAATTTTAAGATATTGGTCATATTTATACACACTAAATCACATTATGGTAAACGCTATGTTTTGGATTATGGGTAATCAGTAAGAAACATTTCAACTCTCCTGTTTATTTGAAATAATCGGTAATTGACAGTGTTGACAGATATTTCTACCTCAAAAATCCCAAAACTCGTGCACAAAGCCGCCCAAAAACCGCCCAAAAAATTCCTTACAAATTATATAAATCTATGGTACATCGTAGTAAGTTGTATCTGTATTTTGTGTTTCAATAAAATAAAAAATAATTACGTACTGGCAAGATTTTAAGAATCGAGAGAGAAGATAAACCTAAAAACTGTGAAAGCTACTTATAATTTTGAAAGCTAGTGCCAAATCTCGAAAGCGGATTGGCTACCGTATCCAGTCTGGCTACTGGATAATCCAGTAGAAGAGCAATCGGCCAGTTATATTTTTAATAAATGAAAGGTTTTAAGAGGATTTTTTCACGCCAAACCTCAGATATTTCATCAATTATATTTTTAGTAGCACAGTGCTTGTTCAGATCAATATGGGAATTGGTCGTACATTATTTTCGGAGTAACTATGACGTTCGAATTAGGCGATGAAAAATACATTAGTGCGGATGAAACGTACTTGATGATTGATTCGAATTAGAAAATTTGAATTATGCAGTAATATTTTAAAGTAAATGTAAAGGATATCGAACGTTCCTTGCAATGTATACGAATTAAGCGATAATTCGAATTTGATGGATTTCAATTACACGGAGTTTACTGTACTACCCCTTTGGTAAATTTATTAAGTTTATTACTACAATAAATAATTTAAATAGAGTAAAAGTATTTGTTTCCCAAAATACAATACATGCGGGGACTAATAGTTAAAATGTTAGGTTTTCTAATTTAAGCTGAAAGTAAGAGTTTTATCAGCAACATAATGTGAAAGCACTAAAACCCATTAATTTTATTTCATCTTCTTTTAGATTATAATTTAGGCTTATTTTTTTTTTAAAAAAAAGCTTGGCTTAGTAACTATATTGCCTCACTTCCTAGTCATATTCTGAAAAAAATGTTTTTTACCTCAAAACTTATAGTTTTAATTTTCTCCTAGCCTCGTTTGTAAAATCTACGCATACAAGAGGAAACGTTGTAAAAATTTTGCATTAAAATGTGAAGAAGCTGGGATGAAGATCAGTGTGGCTAAGTCTTGAGGTTCTGATCCTTTCAAGACAGCCTGCTCAGCGCGCTCTCTATGTTAGGGGAGCCCCATTGAGACAGGTGGAGAAGTTCCAAATATCTTGGGATTGCATTCACGAGTGATGGGCGGCAAGAAAAATTGGATGCTCGGATCGGTGCAGCAAGCTGTGTAAGACATGAACTATGGCGATCCGTGGTAACGAGATGCGAGTTGGTAAACAAAGCCAAGCTCTCCATCTTCAAGTCTATCTTTGTCCCCATTCTCACCTATGCTCATGAGTCTTGGGTAATGACCAAAAGAGTGCGATCGTGGGTACAAGCAGCCGAAATGTGATTTCTGAGAGGTGTGGCAGGTGTTATCCTACTAGATAGAGTGCACAGCAGCATAATAAGGGAGTCTTTTAAGTGTTGAGCCGCTACTTCTCCGCATTGAGAGATCTCAGTTGCGCTGGTGTGGCCACAAAACGGATGCCGCAAACTGGTCTTCCTAGGCAGTTGTTATTTTCCAAGCCGGTGGGTAAGAGACCAAGGGGTCGGCCTAGAACCAGATGGCTAGAGTATATGGAGAATCTGGGTTCAAGTCGCTTGGGTATTACCAGGGAGGACACGCGCCTGATGGCGGAAAATCTCGATCGCTGGAGATCCTCCATAGGACTGGTGCCCCCGTGGCCCTAACAGATAAGCGGGTTTGTAAAGTAAGTAAAAATGCTAATTTTGGACTGAATTTTTTTCTAATCAGTACACGGTCATGACTGACTCTTCCCCTAAATTTGGACCACTCGTATCTTAGATAGTATTTGACCTAGACCAAAAAATCTTTATATGATTTTATAATTTTGTCATAGCAACTTGTATAAAAAAAAAAAAAGTTTCATAAACATATGAAGTAGTGGGTGACATAGCCTGGCTAAACTAATGTGGAATGACCTAAAAGCTAAGTAGATGGAAGGAAACAGACCGTATAATTAATTTAACAAGAAATTCAAAGCATCCATATTAATTTTTGCTGTTTCAATCTCAAGCTGGTTTGTTAACCAAACAGCTTTCTATGTAAATAAAAGAAATAAAAAACTCTTTCACCACAACAAAAATTAAGGAAAAATACAACCTGAACCTGGAAGTGCTTTTCGACAGCAAGGCTATCATCATTCAGCAGGGACCAAGGAGTACACTAGGGGGAACCGAGTGAACTGACTTGAAAGCGGAAAAACTGAATATATATAGCGAAAAGACCACGGTTTTAGGCCAATCAAGCCATATATTCAGTTTTTCCGCTTTCAAGTCAGTTCACTCGGTTCCCCCTAGTGTACTCCTTGGTCCCTGCTGAATGATGATAGCCTTGCTGTCGAAAAGCACTTCCAGGTTCAGGTTGTATTTTTCCTTAATTTTTGTTGTAGTGAAAGAGTTTTTTATTTCTTCTAATTACTATTATCCACATACTTATTTTTTTCCTTTTTTGTCATATTAGTACACATTCTGTTTACTTTTGTGCCTTTATTCCGGGAAATTTTTCAGTTTTCTATGTATTCATTGGTTATCCTGGACCATGATCATAAATTGCCAAAAAATTTACAGGGTACATAAAACCATGACACATTCCAAACTGTAACGTCCCTACACCCCCACAATAATAGTTAGTGTACCCTTGCGTTCATCGTTGAGTGTCGGGGTGATGGAAGCTAGGGTTTGGGACCGAAATAAAATGGAAAGTCAGACTGAATTTGTGGTTTTTGGTTCAATGACAATGACTTTATTCATAATTACTAGTATTCAAGTTTAATTCCAATATTCTATTTATTAAATTCTCCTTATTGATATCTTAAACGGGACCCCAAACTATAATCTTATAAACCCTCCCTCAAAAGTTACGTAACCTTTTGCACCAAAGTTATTATTCCTGCACATAACTTCTGGCACACCTGACTGCGATAAGAAAGAACCTTGCAGTTTGGAATTAATACTATCGTCATGAGAGCATGAACGTGTTGGCTCTGCTGGAGTGACAGCTCAGAGCACTAGGTACCCCCGTATCAAATATTCCGAACCTATCACGCTAGAAGCGCACGGCACCTCCTTTCCTGGACATGAAGGGGGGAGGTGCTGGAACCCCTCTTGAGTGGTACCATGCTTACTATCACGCCAGCCAATGGTGAGCCCGAGTTCCGGTCGTGAGCGTGGGCGTTTTAACTTCGCCTTTTTACTTACGCTCACAGACGCCTCCACAACACGTTCCTTATTATACGAGAATTCCACTTAATTTGCTGCAGGGCTTGGTTTCCACAGCAGGGTGCTTGTTAGATTAAGATTCTAAACTATTACAGTAATTATATTTGGCATTTACAAAGCCTCTTCTGTAACATGAACAGTTTACTTGGAGCGGCGCTCAAATCCACCGCGTAGGAACCGAGCTGTAATAAAAAAAAAAAGAGTTCGTCGTCGCTAGTGCCAAGAGCGGGAGGTCAAATGGCACTATCAGGCTCTATGCGGAGTGTACAGTTCAAAGTTCCGTTTACTGCGTTGTGAAAATATTAAGTCACTCACCCAAATAGTCGCAATATCTATTTCGGTTCCATCATCCTAACAGTATTCAATCTTGTGTTCCAAGTCCGGGTTCCCAAGTCCCATTGCGACGGCGTCTTCCATGACTGACGACTCGCCTACGGCCCCAAGGAATCGGCATCACCCATCATTCGAAATTGTTGTATGGTCCAACTATTTCCATGTCTTCGCTACATTGAATATCCACAGTCGCTTGCCATCGAACCAATTAATATTTAAAAAACAAAATTAATTATTACAATGCCAAGCGAACTTTTATTCTTGATCCATAGCCTCATTTCGAACGCCCAAGCATCCAACATGTTGGCAAGGCACTTCCGTACCGCTCACGAAATTTTTAACAAAAAAAAAAAAAATTACCAAACATACACAAAGTCACGCATCCTCATTTCTGCAAAAACGATGGCAACAATCTCTGCGCTACATATTTCTATAAACATCGACGCTAAAATTTCACACCCTCGCCCCCCCCCCCCCCTATATATTCTCTCATCGGACATACGTGATGAGCCTTTAACTGGAACGTCACAAAACAATATCAAGTGAACTCTGTGCAGCTAGAAGTTTGTTTCATTTTTAAAATGGCTGCTCTATATTAGGTAACCTGAGCGGCGATATATCAAGGTGTTTCAATAGTTAAGTCCTAGCAAATTTTGGCCCCTTATAAATGGTGTAATTTATTGAAAAAAAAAATCTGTTTTAATTTTCTGCTTTTTGATGTTTAATGTTTTTTGGGTGCTATATTCTATAGCATATTTAGATAAACACAACAGATAAGTTACTTTTACAACAGGTACATAGCTCAGACAACATGAACGTTTGGATAATAGGGGTTCTATTGGATTTACGCACAATTTTGACCAGTTTGAATATCTGCTTTTTTTTTTTTTTCCAAAAAAATTTATAAATTGCTTTGACATGTTATTTAGATTGGTATATCAAGACAAATGCAGAACTTAAATAAGCTACAGTAAAATTCCTTACATCTGGCATCAGTTGGACCAGGTTACAGTAAGATCTCTATATTTCTCTTCAAAATTGGCAGTAAAAACAAAATGCGGTTCCCTTTTCCAATGTTTTTACAAATAGAAAAGGGAGGGTAAAATTCCACGACCTGGACTCAAACTAGGGACCATGTCTTGTGCTGGTTCGAATCCAGGTCATGGAATAGGAGGCATCGCGATATGCGGCTTCCCTGTCTAACCCACTCCTCAGAGCATACGGCTCATGCGCAGCACATGGGCTGTGTGCAGTTAATGACGTGATTGTGGGCAGAATTTCAAAATGGAGGAGTAGCACATGCTGTTCTATTATATTTGAAATATGTCTAATTATCAGCGTGTAACTCACATATAATTTGGATACTAGAAAAAAGAAAAACTTAGTCATGTATCCATGGATAAAACATCAATTTTCATCCATTCCCTCCACTTTCTGAAAATGGAAAAAGAAAATGTATTTGGATTTAGTACGAAGAGACACACTGACCACTGCCCACAGGAAGGAGAAAACTTTTGTATTTCGCATGTCTAGAGCTTGAGCACTGTAAGGAAGCTGCATATCACGATACCTCCCGTTTTTCCTTCCCTTTTCTATTTGTGATCATGATATGTTTGAAGAGTTTCTTCAGTTATATCATTATCTTCTCTTTGAGTATATCCTAATGTTTATTATTTAATACGAGGCGTGTTTTTTAAGTAAGTACCGTTTTGATATTAAAAAACCAAAGCTGGCTTTTTTCTTTGGTCTCTCACTGCTGAAGATGGCTACTTGGTAGCTGAAATACATATCCAGTATTTCATTTCTCCTTATAGATTAGAGGTTCCCTGTTTTTGGTTGTTCTATTCCAGTGTTTTGCTTAATTTTTGATCATCTCTTATGCTTTTGTTGCAAAATGTTTCATGTAGTCAGCCTTATAACAATATTTTGACAAATGCAGAATGCCTTGATTCATCGATAGTAATAATCACTGAGGAGAGAAAGAGAGAGAGAATTATTTAGTTGTAATCGCCAATAATTATTCCAAATTTTGAAAAAACACATAAAAAATCACAAATGGCAGAAAATTCTGTAATTATAAATTTTCATTATTAGAAGTCCTTTTTACATAAAATCAATACTTAATAAGATGTTCTAAATGTCTAGTCATTCTGGATTATAGGATGCCAGATTTGAGGACTTCTACTGCATTTCAAAAATTCATGTACACCCTATTCCAAAAGCATTTTCACTTAAGTGAATGATGTTCAGTTTCCTTGCAATACATTAAACTTGTGGGATTAAACTGTTCAGGCAAGAAGTCGAGTTCGAACCACGTTGGACGATGCCATTTCTTGTTTCTTAGCAATGGGGATAAGTAGGCATAATGAGTGACTATAACCCCTTTCTCATGTTATATAACAGTTCTATTCCGAGAACGCTCCCAAACCCTTCCGAGAACAGTTTCCTTTCTCATGCTTGTTTCTTTCCCAACCCGGAAGCGTTTTCAGACCAGTTTGAAAAGAACACCTTGAGAAAGGATAACTGTTTCGAGAACGGCTCTGACAATTTCTTGCTTTTTTTTTTTATAGCAATGATTGAAATGGAGCTCATTCTGTTACTGATGAATATATTTCGTATTTTTAAAAATTGTTCTAATGGAATTGAAGAAAGGAAAAGACGCCGTCTTCGATTACAACATGGTGAAAGAATTGCAAATTTCCTTCATCGACAGAAATTAAAAACAATGACGTTTTTTATGGTTTTATACAATACAATTATTTATAATAGTTTGCATCAAGAAAAGAAAATTGGGTTAAAAACAGAAGTACGTATTGGTTTGATTTTATAGTGATGGAGACCTGGAATTCGGAAGAATGGATAGAGAATTTCAGGATTTCTAAAATAATATTTTTTCAACTGATTCAACAATTTTCACCAATATTGAAACGTAAGGATCATGTGAGGAAAGCAATTAAGCCACATCATCGATTTGCCATAATGATATGGCGATTGGCAACAAACGTCGAATACCGAACAATTGCACATCTTTTTGGAGTTGGTTTATCTACTGCTTGCAATATAGTAAACGAAACGTGTAGAGACATCAAAATTAAATATTTGAAAAAATATATTAATACTAGGTGATATGCCCGGCGTTGCTCGGTCTGTTTATTTGATGAAATTTTGACGGCGTTTCCCTTGCGCCATCTCTTGAGGAAACAAACAAACATAAATCAAAATATATTATATTTACCCCACCCCCTCCCTTTGGGGACATGTAAACCTTACTCTGAACCTAACGAACATATGGTGCGAATGTGAGCTCAATCTGATAAGTGGTTCAGAAGTTTTTAGAACATTTACAGACGCACCTTGAACCTGAATTTTTATATATAAAGATTCCAGATCCCACTAGGCTAGAAGTTATAAGAAAAACCTTTGAAACAAAGTGGGGCTTTCCAAATTGTGTCGGTGCAATTGATGCAACACACATACCTATTCTTGCTCCACCAGACATCCCTCAGGATTATTTTAATAGGAAATCTTTTCATTCGATAGTTTTGCAAGGTGTGGCCGATTGTAATTACCGTTTCATAAACATATATGCAGGATGGCCAGGATCTTGATAAATAGCCCATTATTTTATCGGGCAGAAAACAACACTTTATTCACATTAAGGTAAAAAAAAATCATATATAATTTTAAATTAAAGATAATTCATCTGTAGATTTAATTAAGTAGTTGTTGTGATATTTTTAGTTCCATGCACATTGGAGGTAAAGATGTGCCACCACTACTGCTCGGTGATGCCGCTTATCCATTAAGACCATGGTTGATGAAACCATACATTAATACTGGAAGACTATCATCGTCGCAGGAGAAATTGAACAAAACGCTTAGTAGGAGTTGTATGGCGATTGAAAATGCATTTGGAAGTCTGAAAGGCAGATGGCGTTGCCTATTGAAACTTAATGATAGTGATCTTGAAAATTTACTTAATATCATTGCTACATGCTGTATATTGCATAATATTTGTGAAATGTACGGAGAGATTTTTCGTGACGAGTGGGCAGAGAATGAAAACGATTTCATACCAGAACTCAGTCACACAACGAAATTCAAAATGAGAATGAATACGAGACCGTTCACCGTGGGTGTTGGACTCCGCCAAGGGTGCGTACTGTCGCCCCTCTTGTTCATTATTTTTATGGACTGGATAGACAGGGGCAGCCGAGGCGATGAGCGTGTTTGTGTGGGCGACTGCCTGGTGGAGAGGTTGCTCTTTGCTGACGACCTTGTCCTCCTTGGGTCTTTTCGCACGCACCTTCAGCATGCACTAGACTGGTTTGAAGTCATATGTGAAGAAGCTGGGATGAAGATCAGTGTGGCTAAAACCGAGGTTCTGGTCCTTTCAAGACAGCCTGCTCAGTGCGCTCTCTATGTTAGGGGAGCCTCATTGAGACAGGTGGAGAAATTCAAGTATCTCGAGATTGCATTCACGAGTGATGGACGGCAGGAGAAAGAATTGGATGCTCGGGTCAGTGCAGCAAGCTGTGTCAGACGTGAACTGTGGCGATCCGTGGTAACGAAACGCGAGCTGGGTAACAAAGCCAAGCTCTCTGTCTTCAAATCTATCTTTGTCTCCATTCTCACCTATGGTCATGAGGCTTGGGTAATGACCGAAAGAGTGTGATCGCGGGTACAAGCAGCCGAAATGAGATTTCTGAGAGGTTGGGCAGGTGTTACCCTACTAGATAGAGTGTACAGCAGCACAATAAGGGAATCTTTAGGTGTTGAGCCGCTACTTCTCCGCATTGAGAGATCTCAGTTGCGCTGGTGTGGCCACAAAACGGATGCTGCAAACTGGTCTTCCTAGGCAGTTGTTATTTTCCAAGCCGGTGGGTAAGAGACCAAGGGGTCGGCCTAGAACCAGATGGCTAGACTACATGGAGAATCTGGGTTCGAGTCGCTTGGATTTTATCAGGGAGGACATGCGCCTGATGGCGGAAGATCGCGATCGCTGTAGATCCTCCATAGGGCTGCTGCCCCCGCGCCCCTAACGGATAAGCGGGTTTGAAAAGTAAGTAAGAATGAATACGAAATAAGAGATGCAATATCTCATCGCAATATCTTCATCAAAACCGACGATGCTGCTGAAATGAATTTTTATTTTTAAAGTTATTTTTTTTAATTATTGTGATCATTATTGGGTCCGTTGTTATAACAAAGGTATGTAAGTGCAAAGAAATTAAAGATAAATTTTAAAGTAATTCAGCACTTTATTAATTAATTAAAAAATATCACACAATAATTTCTTATATAAACGATTTTATCAACTACAACAATGTGATTTATCAGTTTTAAAAAAATAAACATTACTATTTTTCAGTTTTTTAGCTACCTTTTTGGAACGTATATTAGGCTTAGGCTCATTTAAATTTTCAATTTGAATCAATTAAGTAAACATATTGAAAGAAAAATTGAATTTAAGACTAATGTAAGTTGCCAAAAAGTAGCTTAAAAACTTAAAAATAGTGATGTACACTTTGTTAAAGATGATAAATCTAATCAGATTGTTATAGTTGATTAAATTGATTATATAGACAGTGTACAAAAGTTAATACATGTATATGATTTTTACTGATGAAAACCGTGCTGATTGTAGTATTGATGACCATATTGCATAGGTTGTCCTCTATCAATTAAACGTTCTAAAATGTTTAAGAACCTGTTCTCCCGGAGATTTTCTTCTTCTCTTCGTCTATTTTCCAATTCCAGCTCTTGTCTCCAGCGCTCGTCTTCTCTTCTAAAAAAAAGCTTTCTTCGATTTTTTGTTGTTGCTCGTAAAAGGTCTTCATAAGACTATCGAGTTGCGCGCTCAGCTGATCGCTTTTGCTTCGTTTTCTTTTTCTTGATGAAGATGAAGTAGATGCAGATGAAGCATTATCTGTAACATATAAAAATTATATCGTTCTTTGTGTTAAAAAATGATCAAAGTAAAGATATAAATGGAAAGACAGAAAAAAAATTCTGCGAATTTATTGTTGCTAGCGTAAAGTTTAATTTTTTCCTTTAATTTACTTGAAAGTGAACGCGAAATTTCTTGACTTTCATCTAATCCTAATTGGGTAGAGACATTGCTGTCTTCTTGTGTATTGCTGGTATCTACATATAAAATTAATATGAAAATTAAAAAAAGTATATCTTTTTGTTCCAAGAATTAAAACTAGATTTCAAAATAAGATTCAGAAATGACTTTCTAAATAGTTTTAGTCAATTTTTAACATTTATTTATCATTCTAAAGTAATAACAAAATAACAAAAAAATGAATTTTAAATATAAGTTCTATTAATGTTTCAATATTTTACCAAGTTCAACTTCATTTCTAGCCGAAGAAACATTAGTTGGGTTTTCGAGACTTATTTCAGGCACTAAAATTAAAATGTTCATGAATGATAATGAAGAAATAAAATATCTGTTCAGAAAACAATGGTTTGAAATAATTAATTGAATTACCTTCAGCTTCATCATCCTCGACATTTATTAAGGAATCGAGCAGCGCTCGTGGTTACGAAGAAGGCCTTGTTCCCAAAATTTTGTCAAGTTCCTCGTAATATTTAAACGTTTCTCTGTCATTGCCGCTTGCATTATTGTGGTCCCTCATTCTCTGATACTCAAATCTCAGTTTTTTAATTTTATCACTGCATTGCGTCCAAGATTTTGTAAAAACCTTTGCTTTCCATTTCATGCGAAATTTTTTCAAATACTTGCCGGTTACGGACGAAAGTTTTTAATGCCGCTTGTACATTGTCTTCCGACCATATAGAAATTAATGTCTTAATTTCTGCTTCATTCCATACACATCCACGCGAACTATTTACAGCCTGGGTATTTGTAGCCATAATTAATTTAAATAATGAATTTTTTTATAATTAGACTGGAAATCAAAATAATAAAATACAAAATGACGGAATAGTTTCAGACACGTTGAGCTTTCTCATGCAACTGTTCTGAAACTGTTCTGAGGGAGACTGGTCCCAGATCGCTCTCGGACCAGGAAGTGATGTACTACTCGGAACGGTTCCGAGAACGACCATGAGAAGGGAACAGGCCGTTCTTAGAACTATTCTCGGAATAGAATTTTTGTCCAAGAGAAAGGGGTATATATAACAAAATAAAAAACTAAATTACCTTAACTGTGGATAAATAACATCAATGGTAACACAATGAGCCAAAACCGCTTTTCCACAACAAAATATTTATTACGCCTGGATACGTATTTCGGATGCTACGCGTCCATTTTTCAACAAGACTGAATGTTACAGTGTGCCTTAGGACTATTTATATATAATCAGGTTCCTTTACAAGTGGATAAACATTTTCGCAAAGCCAATCGGGTAAATTACAGCCAAGAATACAGAATAAATTTGAAACAAAATAAGCCAATCAATTGTGAGCAGGACACAAGTACACCAAAGAATAAATAAAAATAAAAAGAGGGTGAAGTAGCCAATGAACGAGCGCGAGGGGGGGGGTGCAACGGTTATCTCTACATAAGTCAGAGAGAAGGACCAATCCGGTAAAAGCCAAAAAAAAAAGGTCGAAACAAAGAGCCTCAAGCCAGGGTCCACTCAGAGAACCCAAAAGCTGTTAGTGCACGTACCTAAGCAGGTTATCCCAGCCATTAAGGTCCATAGGGCCCTTGTCACCATTAAGGAGTTTGCTTCCCTGCTCTTTGTAAATCGCTAAAGTTTTAAGGAAATTGAGCTTCCTCCAGTCGCAGGTACGGTGGAGAACTTCAAAGTTGTCAGGTTTAGCGTCATGTCCAGTCTCTATAATATGCTGCGCGAAGGCAGAAACTTCCGGATTGTAGTTGCAGATGTACCTAAAATGATCTTGATCCTGGTAGTAACCATCCTCCGTGTCTGCCCGATGTAAAAGGAGTCACACGTCCCGCAATTTAATTTGTACACGCCAGAGCTTTGGTCAGGTTGTATTTTATCCCTGGCCGACCCCAGGAGTCTCCTGAGAGTGTGCAAGCTTCTATAGGAGATCCTGTGACCAAATCTTCTGGATCAAATTCAGTCTTGTTGAAAAATGGATGCATAGCGTCCAAAATACGTATCCAGGCGTAATAAATATTTTGTTGTGGAAAAGCGGTTTTGGCTCATTGTGTTACCATTGATAATGAGTGACGTTAAACTGTTTAGATTGAAATCTGGTTTTGAGCCTTTATTAGGAAAATTTTTCTTTATTATTAATAAATCTATGTATATTATTCTAGCAAAAATGCAGTATTATAATGTGAAAATTAAGCGATAAGTTGGCAAAGCATGCTGAACAGTATAATGGCAAATACACAAATTAAATCTTCATGTTTTTCAAGAAATGATCAGTAATATAAATAGAACATTAATTTTAAGTTCGCTTTATGTTTAACAAAATAATACAGTAGTCACTTAAATATATATAATCTATAAATCTATTATAGTATTTCATAGGGAATAGCTATTAATCTTTCAAAATGAAATATCTTCTTGATTTATGATTAAAAAAATAACGTATCGGCTAACAAAGCTGAATTCTCATCTACAATGGGAGAAAATAATACGTGTGCCCTAGATGCGTGGGAGGGGGGTGCAAGAAGGAACCCCTAGGTAAGAATCGACCCTCACGCGCAACAGGAGCGGGTTTATCAAGACTTGCGTAGAGTGGTGTTAAACTAACAAGGAGCAGACGTGGGTGAACAATTCAAAATCCATTTTTAATAAACTAATTAAATAGTGCTGCATTACAATAATCAAAATAATTCAGGGGCCCCGTAAAATCTAAAATACAATCAATAGTAAACAATTAACCTATAAGGTTTAATAAAACTACCAAAGCTGAACCCACTACTTTTAAAGACCTTTCCTTATGCTAAGCGGCCACATGAGCTGACTCATATGCTGTCCATAAACCAGCAACCGTATGTTTTTTAGCCAAATAAACTGCACTGCTCTGGACTATTCCAAAACGGACCGAGCAGGATAAAGGAATCATCCACAAGACAGCGTCACGCTCTCCTTTAATTATTCACCAATCCTGAGCCAATCAGCACAATGCTCATAGCAATTGGATCACCAGGGGAGAGAGCATTAACCCCTTACACCAAGCCTTTCGACACTTTACAATTAACGCAACTTTACACGGTATTCCTTCCTAAACTCTTCCGTTTGAATCCCTACTCATCAGAGCCTTCCCGGAGCTCACGAAAATTAGCTGCACAAAACAATACAGGTTCGCTTGCTTGTGGCAGTATAGACATTATGGACAACGCGATGAGAACAGCTCCTCTTTACAAGCTCTGATTAACAGGGTTAAAACATTAACCATCCACTAATTACAACCACGAACATATGGTTTTACAACTAACTGCCCGTATAGGCATAACCTTAGGAATCATACATTCTTCGTCTAGTAATGTGACCATCCTTCAACACAATCTAAAAGAGTTTAATTTTAGCTGCAAAAACGTGTCCGTATCATGCAATTAACAACATCTATCTCGAAGCCAGAACTTCTCTGCTAAGCACAACAACGAACGCTCTCGCTAAAACAATGACTTCTACGCCACTGCTCTGTTACTGTCTCTCATACCCAGAAAAGCTGCCACAACAATGTTTTTTAAAAAGATTAAGCAAACAATTGCTGCAGCTTCCCTGGGATAAACTTAAAGTTAACACCAGCAACAATCAGGGTAATAAAAAAAATATTATCTACGATAAAACAAATTATTTCTTAATAACGAAACACCCATCTCTATAAATTTCAACCCTTACATTCTAGTCAAAATAAACACGTAACACAAATCTTTTACCCGACTCCAAATAACACCAATAACTACAAACACCCTTTGTTCACAATTAAACGCACCAACAACTTTACAAACAAAAATACTCAACAAGAAATGAATATCTACGAGGCACGTTTTTTAAGTAAGTACCGTTTTGCGATTCTGCCGCCGCAGCGCTACGGTCGGCGTTCCGTGCATGCGCGCTGGTTAACTACATCTCTTGTCTACGCACTGACGCCATTACAGTCTGATTCTTCATTGTATACGTTGTTTACTGAGTGTTTAAGATGCCTCCGACAATCGTGAGTCCCGCCGATTGAGAAGTACGGGCTGTTATACGATTTCTTAGTGCTAAGGGCGTAAAACCGATCGATATTCATCGTGAGATCTGTGAAGTGTACGGACAAAACATTATGAGTGATGGAATGGTAAGGAAATGGGTGAGAGCATTTAAAGATGGCCGCACAAATGTGCATGATGAAGAAAGGAGTGGGCGTCCTTCGGTCGTTAATGAAGATTTGGTGCAGAAAGTGGACGAAAAGGTGAGAGAAAACAGACGCTTTACAATTTCATCATTGTGCGACTGCTTTCCTCAATATTCTCGTAGTGTTTTGTATCGCACATTGTGACCGAGAACTTGAATTACCGGAAATTGTGTTCACGTTGGGTTCCAAAAATGTTGACGGATTTGCACAAAACCCAACGTTTAGGCAGTGCATTGACTTTCCTTGAGCGGTACCACAATGAAGGTGAAGATTTTTTTAGACCAAATTGTTACTGGTGACGAAACATGGGTGGCCTACGTCACACCAGAATCGAAACAACAATCCATGGAATGGCGACATTCATCATCACCCAAAAAAGTGAAGTTTAAGCAAACAATTTCTGCCCGGAAAATCATGTGCACAGTTTTTTGGGACAGAAAAGGAGTATTGCTAGTGGAGTTTCTGCCTCGTAATGAGACAATCAATGCAGCGTCTTATTGTGAGACATTGAACAATCTGCGTCGTGCAATCCAGAACAAAAGACGTGGCAAGTTGAGTAAGGGTATCGTTTTGCTGCATGACAATGCCCGTCCACATGTGGCTAATCAGACCAAAGATCTCATCAAATCTTTTAAATGGGAAACTCTAGATCATCCTCCATACAGCCCTGATCTGGCGCCCAGCGACTACCATTTGTTCCTGCACTTGAAGAAACACCTGGGTGGTCAGCGTCTTCAAGACGATAACGAAGTCAAAACATTTGCGATACAGTGGTTAACAAGTCAGGCGGCAGAATTTTATGAGGAGGGTATTCAAAAACTGGTGCCACGTTATGACAAGTGCCTCAATATTCACGGAAATTATGTAGAAAAGTAGATTAAGGTACAGGCTTTCATGTAAAAATAAAATTATTGCGATATCTTTGCACGTCTTTTTTTAATTCCAAAACGGTACTTACTTAAAAAACATGCCTCGTATATACATAACACTCCCTAAATCACAATCAACCTCCACAAAACAAACGAAAACAACACAAACACTGACACCAGTCACATATGTATAACAGTACAGTATCTAATATATAAAAAAGCATATAGCGTAATTTTCAGGGTATAATACATCCTCGTGGATTACATGCATCTAATTTTTTGCGTGATTTTGGAAAATTTCCCAGTCAATAATACGCAGTCGTGTATTATACGCAATTTATATACCTAAGATAGAGATTAGGCATCAGGGAGTGCTCCACCATATTTGTTTAAACGTGCAGTTCATTATGGTCGTCTGATTTTTAAAGGCTTTAGACTTTTTATATATTCCCATAAAATGAAGAAATGAGAAGTATTCAAAATAAATGATCATATAACAAAATTTATTCATTACATTTTAAAGTTCATTATATCAGAAATAAATTTATTTAAAATCAGAGGAATTCCAGAGTTGTTGTCGACACTAGGATTGAATGGCAGCTTTGGACCCTCTTCTGGAGTACGATAACGTCCGCCCGCACACGAGTCGCCACACACCAGAGGCGTTGCAGCGCCTACAGTTCAAAGATGAAAGACTGTGCACCTTGCCACTTTCACCGCTTCCTAAAGAAGAAAGAGCTCCTTAAGGGACATGAGTTGGTTCTGACGGTGAGATAAACGCTGCTATTCAATCCTGGTGTCGACAACAACTCCGAAATTCCTCTCTGACAGGTTCACCCAACTAGTCACGCGTTGGCGCAATGCATGGAAAGGGATGGGGACTATGTCGAAAAGTGAATAGTGCATTACATATACGACAAATGTGTGTATAAGATACAAAAAGAATTTTGAAAATCGGTTAACAAATAAAAAGGTTACAGCCATGGAGGCATTGCCTTTCAATATGCCCTTGTAATTGATAAAACAGTTTCTAAATAGGGTAACTTATAAAATAGGTAATTGATCTCTAAATTTAAGTGTTTTCTCTTTGCATAAAAGAGTATTTTTAAGACAAGGATCCTTGCAATTACGAATTGGAGGTTGTTGATAAAATTAGGAAAAACTTTGAATTGTCTACAATCTAAAAGGAACAAGTTGTCCTCCTTAATGCATAACACTTTAACGTTAAACTCTGTGTGGATAATTGCTACTTCATTTTCCACAGCCATTTCTACAAAATGATTGAAGGTTGGGGAGTTGTTTAAGTCCTATTTCAGCAGATTTTTTTCTAAAAAAATGTAGAAAATAATTTAGTGAATTCCAGCTTCTACTTCCCAAGTATCTGGTTAAGATACGTCGATGATGTTTTATGTAACTTTGGTACTGAAAAATGTAATTTACAAGATTTCCTATCACATATCAATAGCCAATATCCCAGCATTAACTTCACCTTTGAAGTTGAACGAGACAACCCTCTTCCATTTTTAGATATCCCCCTTACTAGAATTAATAACAAAATAGATGTAGATGTTTATAGAAAGCCTACCAACAACTCGAACTATATCCCAGCAAATTCTAATCACAATTGGGGACAACAATTTCAGCATTTATATCCATGATGGATAGAACTGTTAAAGCTCCCCCTTAGCCACAAAGTCATTCGAGAAAGAAATTCATAACATTAAGGTTATCGCCCAAAATAATGCCTATCACGTTTTACTTATAGACAATCTGCTCAAAAAGAGAAAATTTAAATATTTTATTGAAAATGCAACCACCCTGAACAACATTAAAAAAAACACCAGTAAAAAGAATATCCATTCCATATAACAATCATCTAATAAAAGGCTTATCCCGTATTTTTAAACCATTTAATATTCAATTAGTCTACAATAACCCTAACTCCATAATTAGGCAACCCTAAGGATAAAATTTCAGATTTATATAAATCAGATGTTTATAAAATCAAATGTAATAAATGCCCAAAAGTGTACTACGGACAGACGTTTCGTAGCATTTTGACTTAGATGGAAAGAACACGCTGCACATACTAGATATGGCAGTTGGGAAAAAAATCAGCCATAGCACAGCATGCCATCAATGAGAAGCACGAATTCCTTCAAAACAATTTAAAAATCATCTACACGATAAAAGATTTTTGGATGCATACGAGAGCTTCGCCATTCAAAAGGAAGACCAAGCATTATTACTAAATCAAGACCTGGAACCAATCAACGACACCAAACTTATCAGCTGGTTAACGACAGTAAAATGGAAATCACCCAGAACAACCACCAATCACATCGAAGACCAGAAATGACATCTTATCAGACATTACTCTTTTATTTTTTTCTATTTTATTTTATTTTTTTCCATAACTTATTCACTTTCCGTCTTTTTGTTATTTAACAATAGTTTATGTTTGCTACTTTTCAACCAGCTTGTAATAAATTAATAATATGTTATGTTTACTATTTGTATAATATCTCAAATACTGTGTACAATCTGAAAATGCCATTAAAAATGGGGGTTTTCATTGCACATTTCAAAGTTGACTTCCATATTCAAAAATGGCATCAGTGTTTTTGGAAATGGAATACACATTAAAATCCCTCACATATAAGTACAATAATTCTTCCATTGAAAGCTGTGGGACAGCAGTATATAATCAGATTTATTTATGAAGGAGCAGGTTAAACCTGCTGAGATTTGAGATGTCAAGCACAGTATGGGGAAGAAATGATGTCACAGGCAAGAATGTAAGGTTGTTGTAATCATTTTGGCAAAGGATGAAAAGTGGTGAAAAATGCAATGCACAGACATGTTTGTCTGACTGCAGTCACATCACTGAACATTGCATATGTTGAGCAAGCCATTCTTGACAAGGGTATCACAATTAACACCCAGTATTATTGCAAATTGCTTCAGGGTGCCGTACACAATGCCATTCGAGAGAAAAGACTCAGGAAGTTGTCCAGAAATGTCATTCTTCTCCATGAACATTTCTGGCCTCGCACAGCAAATTTGTCAGCAGCAACTCTTGCCAAAATGGACTGGGAAGTGCTGCCCCATACCCCTTACACTTCAGACTGACGGTGATTGTCATTTGTTTGGACCGCTTAGAAAACATCTGAAGTTCCAGACAGATGAACTGCTGCCCCACAGCTACAGAAATGCTCTTAATACAGTGTTTGCTGCAGCTGATGTGCATGCGCCAAATATGTCATGTCGATCGCAGGATACTCAAAAAATGATTACATAACATTTCCTGAAAAATGTAATATGCAGTTATTTCTCGATTTTATGTGTGCGACAGTTTAGGTCGATCGTAAATGACCTTGTAATTTGTTCCACCACTTTATCCCTCTTTGATTAATTTTGTGAGAATTACTTAAAGCATGAGCTGCTATTCAGGGTGTCCAAAAAGTCTGGTAACAAGGCAGATATCTCTGAAACTAAGCATTGTACGAAAAAATGTCCAAAATCAAAAGTGAATTCGGTATTTTGCAGAGGAAATTTATTAGCCAAAAAATTACCCCCCCCCCCCCCTTGTGAGAGGGGCTGGGGGAGGGAGGTAAATTTGAAATATTAAATAGGAACCCCTATTTTTAATGGTATATTCAGATTGTACACAGCATTTGAGAAATGTTTTATTCTTGGTGTTTTTTCAATTGAGGGGGTCAGCGCAACAGTGGTCTAATCCTCTCCCAGTCGAAAATTTAATTACTGATGTCATCTGTTGCTTTTGATGGGAACTATCATCCTATGAACTAAAAGATACCAATTAACATTATAAAGATGGTTTTGAAACCACTATTGTTTTCTCTTAAACGAAATTCACCGTTTTTTTGAGTGCAACGTTGGTCTAACCGAAAACAGCCAATGGGAAGTTAGCATCAGCGTCTGAGGGAACAGAAAAATCAGATGGTCGTGGAAGGCATAAAAACAGACCCAATAAATCTAGTCAACTTCAATCAAATTTAATAATAAAACACATCAATAGTTTTCTATTGTGCCAGTGTCATTATTCTAGAGCTTCAGCTCCAAAAAAGAAAATATTTGCCTGAAGGTCTAAATATATCAATGATGTATAAACTTAATGTTAGTTGGATAAATAAAGAACATGATTCAAGTGGTGTTGTTAGTGAGCATATTTACAGGAACAAGTTTAATAACAAATTCAATCTTTCTTTTTTGAAGCCATCCACTGATACATGTAAGGTTTGTGATTCACTGCATATTAAAATTTCAGCTACAGAGGATGATAATGAAAAAGTGATATTGAGACAACAGCTAGCGTTGCATCAACTAAAAGCAAAGAAGGCCTATGATAATCTAAACACTGATATAGCTTATTCTAAAAAACACACTTCTGTAAAAGTAATAGTGATTGATTTACAACAAGCTCTGCCAACTCCTCACCTACACACCAGTGAAGTTTTTTGCAAGAGACAGCTTTTTACATACAATTTTTGTGTTCATGATTGCACTTCAGATGATGTGCATATGTACGTACGGCCTGAAACTATTGCTGGGCGTGGTGCTGATGAAATTATATCATGTTTAGTAAATATGCTTCTAACAATCTTCAAAACATTGAAAAATTAATTGTGTATTCTGATAACTTTTGCTCAAAATAAGAATATATCATTAGTTTGTTTTTGTCTACAAATATTTCACAAAAAATATGTTAAAAATGTAGAACACAAATACTTAGTTTCTAGGTCATAGCTACCTACCTTGTGATAGGATTTTAGAATAATAGTAAAGAAAAAAAGGATGTAAAAACACATTTATACACCATCAGAGTGGATAGAACTTATAAAAATACTTTGACAGGTAAAAAAAGGTTCAATGTAACTGAAATGCAACAGACTGATTTGGTATCTGTTAAACCTTTGACTACCAAAATAACCAATCGAAAATTTGCTGAAGATAAAATTCCTGTTGCTTTCAGTCGCATTACAATCTTAAAAGTCTCTATTCAACGACCATGGAGATGCTGTGTAAAATATTCTTATTCTGATGATATAGAGCCAGGTCATTTTGTAAATCTTGTAAAGGAAAAAAGAGAAGAGATAAACATACATTTGATCTACAAATTATTATTCTTAATCCAAAATATTCTAAACTAAGGCCAATAAATCCAAAGATAGTTAAAGATTGTCATCGACCCATTCACCGTTTTATTACAATAATATGCTGTCTGAAAATAGCTCTGAGGAAAATAATACAGAAATTGTGCAGGATGATGATGGAATTTTTGTAATACCTGATTATGTGTAATTATGTGTAACAAGAAATTAATCCTCCCGAGGAAGGTATAGGAAAGTAGCGGAAGCGCTGAGTTCACCTATTTGTATCCTTTTATCTGCATTTTTAACCCCCCCCCCCATATGTTTTTAATCGAAAAAATGATTTTCTCGAACGTAGTATTTATAAAATGAAAAAGAGCTCTAACTTCTTTCTTTTCTCATCATGTCCGATAGAATGATATATCACATGCCATATGTTGCCACAGTTCTAAAGACCAAGTGACTGCCACCCCCACAACTCCGACCCTATTAGAACAATTTGGCCCAAACTTTATAGTAATGTTGATCTTGCTTAGAGGAATCTGCATACTGATTCATATGCATAAATACGCGTAGACCTGTTGGTCCCCTCTAGCTTCCGCCCCCGAAACTCCGACCCTAGTAAGCCAATCAAAACCAAACTAAATAGTGAAGGTGTACATGCCCATGGTAAGCTACATTCCAAATTTTAACCTTCTACCTGAGAAAATGCAGAAATTATGAAGTGGACGGATGGACAGACAGATGGATATTGTGAAAACAATAAGTAGCTCCATTCTTCCCCTACTTGATAATTAAAATTCATACTAAAGCTTGTACAGTATTTTCTGATTTTAGAAAGCCTCATTACATAAAAAAATAACAATATTTATTCAAAGAGTTTTTTTCCATTTCTCAAGTTCAAACAAGTGTCAGTGCAACAGTGGTCTAACCACTATACCCAATTGTAGGTCAGTAAGAAAAATTATAATATATCTAAAACTTCTGGACCAAATACTATATACCATTGCATATAACTTTATCACACATCATACAACAGACCACTATCATTAAAATTTCATTTTCTAAATTCTAAGAAAAACCACAATTGAAAAACTTGAAGTTGCTTTTTCACCGTTTTGTAAAAAAATGGCTTAGATCACTGTTGCACTGAATCCCTCAATTGATCCAACCGTTCAGGAGATAGAGGCCCTGAAAATGTGGAATTATTAAGTTTTGAACCCAATTTTATCAGTAAAGACAGAGAGTGGGTCTTGCAGACATTCCTATTCTACTTTTTTGATGGTCATTAAGAATCCGAATTCAGAATTTCAAAAATTCAAAATTTTTTAATGCACAAGCAAAGTCTTGGGGGAAGCAGTCCTATGGAGGCAGGGTCTGTGCTTGTATATTGATTTTTCCCCGCGAAATAATTCACTTTTGATTTTGGACATTTTTTCGTACATTGCTTAGTTTCCGAGATTTCTGCCTTGTTACAGACTTTGTGGACATCCTGTATAATTAACCTTAGGTTGTTGGTGGTAAGACAGGGGTAACAGGTACAATATATGAAGTGGGTTTGCTTTTGTTTTTCCCTGTGGCTAAGGAAAGAATATTTTGATGGTTAAATGCAAAAATATATTTTTCTACATTAAGTTTATTGGAATTGTTCATATTTACTCATTCATTTCCAGTAATTATAAGCATGGTGTAATTTATATTTTTCCAAATTTTCATATACAAATAACAATTCACGTTTCATGTGCCTTGTATTTTATAACTTAGTTTTGATGTTAAAGACTATATACTGAAAACGATGCATTTTATTTGCAGCTAGGAGTAGTCATAACATTCTCACATGAGAGTGAGCCATTGGGTACAGCAGGCCCCTTAGCACTTGCTCGAGATCAATTGGACCAAGGCAATGAGCCATTCATTGTTATTAACAGTGATATAATTTGTGAATTCCCTTTTAAAGAAATGGTTCTTTTTCATAAGAATCACCAGCGAGAAGGAACTATTGTGGTAAATATTAGATAAAAGTAAAGGCCCTATAGCCACCATATTATAATTTGTAACTTAATAACTATATTATCTATTTCATTTTTTTTTTTTTTCAAATTGTATATGTCTTCAGTAAACGTAATTTACAAATTTAAACCAAAAATAATTTGACCATTTTTAATTTAAAACTAAATGCATTATGTATATTTACTAGTTATAGAAATTAATGGAATTTAATTCTAGGAAATTCTAAGTACAGTGCTCCTTCTACATAACGGCAAGTTTATAAGTGCAACTCCATAAAATGAAGTTTTTTTTCTGGAAAATAAAACCTGCAGAGACTTATTCATAGTTGGAAGTGATGATTGATAAACATTCATAGTTATTTTATTAAATATCTAAATCACTCATCAAATATTTACGTTTTCACAATTTCCAACCATAAATGTCAACAATTTCTCTAGACTTTAATTAAATAATACCAAGAATGTCCCCTTTTTATAATAATAATTCATCCCAAACTCCGTTAATGGATCAGATTGTGACATTTCACCTTTGCCCAACAACAGAAATTGGCAACAGTGGAAAATAAACATGAGTGCTGCTTTGCTACAATTCCGGTACAATTTAACAGATGATTAAGAAAAGTCGTTAAAGAACGCATTATGATTACATATGAATCAAGCAGTTAAGAAAAAGAGAGGAAATAAGCGTCAATAAAATTTATTAGGGATAATGTCCCGATGCTACAATTTTACTATATCATCTACGTAGCGACTTTGCTAAAGTAAACAACTTTATGGTACTGAAGGGAATGCATCACCCATGACGAGTAAGAGCTTCTGAATTAAAGTGCTTCTTTTTTCTTCCAACGCTCTGACAGAGATCAGTTTGTGAAACTGATATTGTATCTTTCATAACAGTAACTGGCAATCACTATAATTTTTGATCATAATTTTTACGAAGTTGGAAATAAAAACAACAGGAAAATGCTAGGCTAACTTGTTCAATGGTTCATAATCATGTCTTCCTGCAACCGATGCTCTGTTGACCTAGCATTTTTCCTAATTTCTTAATAAGTTTGGCCAAAATCAAAGTGGTTATCATGTATGGTTTTTGAAGGATACAATATTATTTCCAAGAGTGCTCGGAAAAATAAAGGAATGCCTGCATGCACTTTCACTATACACTTAACTATGGAGAGATGTGCTGGGCATTATTTTGTTTAAATGCATATGCAATCGAAAGGTGAAGTACCGTTACGATTGGTTCTTTTTCGTGGTTTTAAATATGCTTTACCTTATCCGTGTACTATGCTGAACTATAGAAATAAAAACAATAAGTTTTATTGATTGTTAATAACAGAATCACATTCGAAAGTGATAGAATTCAACCATTTAAACATTCATTCCCAAGCAAAAAGATCGGGAATCACATGACCGAATTAGTTCAGAAAGAAAGTATACGGAAGCTCAATCGGTGATTTAACAGTAAGCCCGTTTCATACATCTGTTTAGATCACAAATACAGTACAATCTCTAACCAGCTTTTGCTTGCCTACAGTCGCAAATTTCCCATTTTCTATCAAAATGTAAGCAAAAAATCTCCAAGTAATGTGATTCTTTTTTGCCTCTGAAGCTTTCCAATCCTTGAGATAACTCATCCGAATTTAATTTATTTATAAAATAGTTATAATACGAGGGTCATTTTTAAAGTAAGAACCGTTTTGTAATAAAAACAAAACTACTAAATATATTTTCAAAATTTTTTCTTTACCAAATTCTATGTACCTTAAACTATTTTTCCACATAGTTTTCAAGTTTATTTAAGCACTTGTCATAGTGCTCAATGTACTTCCGCATGATCACTTCATAAAAGCTGCCGCCGGTGAAGAAAGTCATGTAGTTTTCACTTTTTCATCGTCGCTAAAATGCAGGCTAGATGAACTCCTTTAGATCCTAGAACAGGTGGTAGCCACTGGACGCGAGGTCCGGACTGTAAGGAGAGTGTCAAGTTGTTCCTAATTACCGTAATTTTCGGGAGTAAAGCCGCGGCGTTTCTGTTATTAAAAGTTAAAAATTCGGGGTGTGCGGCGTATCAGCCACCGCAGCACTACTACCAGAGATTTTACAAAAATAAAAAATAGATTCTACACGTGATTAAAAATCCACTCCGATCACGATCGAGCGTGATCGTTCATCTACAGCGGGTGATTCACTCGATAATAAAGCACTCTTATTATCGACGAATTTATAGTATCGATGGTTTTTATCGTTTCATCGAATGTCTTTGGAAACATCGATGTATTTTGAACATCATCAAAATCCGCAAATCGCACAGTGTAATCAGTCATCAACAGGAAATAAATTATTTCAAATAATCCACGCTTTTAGTGTGGCTTTTTGCCCAGAGAGGCCATTTGGCTAATGATCAACTGGTCTAATTTTCGCGTTCGTCAATAGAGGGCAACCAATCAGAATAATCGACGCCCGCTAGAGGTCAACCAATCAGAATAATCGACGCCCGCTAGAGGTCAACCAATCAGAATAATCGACGCCCGCTAGAGGTCAACCAATCAAAATAATCAACGCCCGCTATTATGACACCTGTTGCGATATATAAGGGGTCGCTTTTGGTTTCATGGCAATCAGTATTTGGTTTCAATTTCGACGAGCATAATCTCCCAGTATTTCTCTCTCCAACGACTTTTGACTTTCGACCGTTTATCTTTATTTCATTCCGATTCGGAAACATCGGATTTTGAAGGATTCGACTAATAAAATATATCTTATAAATATTGAATTTTGGTTTGTTTATTGAATTTCTTATAAAACGCGATTATACAAAACGGACAGTGTGTGATGGGAGGGGGGGGGGTGCAGCGTATCGGCCGCCGCGGCGCTACTCCCGGAGATTTAACATTTTTGTTAAATTTTGGCGTGTGCGGCGTATCAGCCGCCGCGGCGTTACTCCCGAAAATTACGGTAATCAGATTTTTTGTTTGGGAACAACTTGACCACCCGCCTTACAGTCTAGATCTCGCGTCCAGTGGCTACCACCTGTTCTAGGATCTAAAGGAGTTCATCTAGCCTACATTTTAGCGACGATGAAAAAGTGAAAACTACATGACTTTCTTCACCGGCGGCAGCTTTTATGAAGTGATCATGCGGAAGTACATTGAGCACTATGACAAGTGCTTAAATAAACTTGAAAACTAAGTGGAAAAATAGTTTAAGGTACATAGAATTTGGTAATGAAAAAATTTTGAAAATATATTTAGTAGTTTTGTTTTTAATACAAAACTGTTCTTACCTTAAAAATGACCCTCGTAAATTGGTTTAAAGTAACTAATTAATTTTGTTATTTACTGATCCAGAGTATATTATAATTGGCATAAGTTTGCGTTGGTAATTGTGAAGTTTAATTTCTGATTGCGGAATTGGGAAAAGTTGAAATGAAAAAAGGTGAAAACCGAGATTTTGACCGCTTCTAAGCCAATGTTACTCAAGCGTGATGAAATCGAAATAAGTGTTATTTACTCAATTTTTCAAAATAAACATCGATTTTTGACTTAAATGTTATTCTAAAGCAATTAATAGAGTATATATGATGTAAAATCATAGATTCCAGTTTATTAAAAAAACATTTGAACATCGGAAAATGTCTTTAAAACATCTGTGAGTTTGAACTTTCGTACTCTCTCTCTACATAACAGCAACTCGTTATAATAACATGGATTGGTCCTGACATTGCCCTTATTTAGAGGGAGCACTGTATATAGTTGTTTTAATCTAATCTTTTCTATTCCTCTTTTACCATAACTGTGTTGAGGATGTTAAATAGTCATTGGATCTATTGAAAATTTAGCCTAGCAGGGGATCAGCCTACTGGCTTTGCTTTGTTGCCGAAGCTTTTTAGTAAGGGGACAATCACAAACATCCATGATCAGTGGGATTTGAACCCAAGGCTCACTGGTTTGAGAGTGACAAAACCTGTGCTTTAGCGCTCTCAGCCACCAAGCCAGGGTTGTTAGGGATCTATGGTAACAAGTTACAGAGGGCCAGAAAAGGTGGAAAACGTTTTTCGCCACCATCGAGCATGTTCAATCTTGTAGCCATCTGGCTGGAATGCAGAACACCAAGATCAATTCGTAACCACTCCTGCTGACACGCTTTCCAAAGACCCTCCACGTGGTCATCTCTTTCCGAGGGCCAGCTTAAATAGGCCAAAACCACAAAAATCCATATGCAATGCATCCAGCAACTTAACTGGTATGTCGCTAAATAGGATGGAGCAATTTCTGGTATTTCTTACATGAGTTCCAGGAACAGACAAGTTGACGCTGCGGTGTGACTCGATGCCTTGCCTTAGTGCAGCCATCCCTCTGTTTACCTCTGTACCATTCAAAGTGGGGATTTCAAGGGTAAATATGGAGGTTAGAACTTTTGTCTGATAGTACATGGCATCATCTTTGGCCTTTGACTCAACTCTTTGTAAAGTTAAGTTGCCAGTGACTAGTTAACTGTATCCCACCACAATCAAAAAACTATTGAAAATGTTTTCTTGCATTCAGGGTACCATTTTCTGAAGTCCTTAGAATCCCTTTGGCAGTAAAAAATAGCTCTGCTCTTGTTGCAGTAGCTTAAATAAACATATGCCTCATCTAGTGTGACCCCACCTTTCCATTTTTCATTTGCCAGGTATCGTTCATATAGTTTATGGCAGTTGGTCCCTCGCTCTTGAACAGGGCACAGAAACAAGTTACAAACGTGGCTCTTGTGTTGGTTCTCCAGTTGTAAATCACGATTCATAATTGTTTTTACCATGTACACAGATGTCCCTATCTTTTGTGCAATGGCCCGTTGTGTTCGTGGGTTACATCCGGTTACGAGAGCCCAAACTTTCTGGATGACATCAGGAGTACAGCTAGCAGGCCTGAAGGCTAGCGAATGGTCTTGGATTGGCCTGTGTTTTATCCTGAGGAATGGCACCACTTCTGGATTTCCCAATGTTATTTAGTACATTTGATATCCCTTTATTGGAAACTATGAAGCCTCGCTTCTTGCATGCTTTCATAATTTTGGAATAGCTGAATAGCCCTCCCAATATCTATCAATTTTTGGTGCCATAACTCAATGCTTTTAGCTCGCTGTTCGGATACTAACTATTTTAATACCTGCCATAATAATACTCCACATGAAATGAACTTGCACGTCATATTTAAATAAGCTAATTGTTACCATAGATCACTAACAACCCTCTGCAAATGTGGTGAAAAGGTCAAAATCGTATATTGTATAGTCAATTCAAATACAAAATTGACACATTAGTGTGTAAACAAAAGAAGTTGAATATAACGTAAGGAAACCAAAAAAATGCCTTAAACTTTCCTGTAATTTAAGGTCCCGAATGTGTATTTTGGCAACAAAGTTACCATTAGTTAACAGGTCTCATTAATGGCAATTAGCAAAATTTGAAACTAATATCTTGACAAATCTAAGAAAAACAAAAAATTAAAATTTATCATTTATATTTGTCAATTATATTTTTTTTCTCTTTTCATTTGGTTTTAAATTGTAAAGTAAATATTCGTGTGAATACTACCATACATAAATTTTAATTTTTTGCTTTTCTTAGTTTTGTTGAGATACTAATTTCAAATTTTAGTAATTGCTTTGATATCTCATTGATTGATGGTAACTTTGTTGCTGAATAGCACGAATTATGTTGTAGAAGATGTTTTATTTTAATTTGTTGTTTTTTTACATTGTTATGCTAAACTTATTCATTATATTCAATTTATTGTCTTAATTACATGTACTATACAGAGTAATTCAAAATGAATAGTACAAAAAGAAAACATACCATCTGCTATAATGAACCTATTTCACAAAAACCAAAATAAACTATAACATGAAAGGTTAGCTCTCCAAATTTTGTGTGGTAAAACTAAAAACTCTGCCATTTCCAAAATATTTGTTAGAGGCACTTTTATTCAAAATAATAGCATCAGTGAATGAAAAAGTTTACTGTATAAAAAAACTTCATTGCTTAACCATTGTTCAGAGACATTTCTGAACCAAATTTGCAAAACGAGGACCTCATCAGCATGTTGTGCTCGCACGATATATTAACTTGAGGGGGGCTTCATGAGTAAGTCACAGAATTGTCTTCCATCATTTTATTGTTGACAGGTGGGAATCTTGTGCTCTTTCTCTTGTTTCAGCCACGTGATGGTGAGCTGCTGCTTTCGCAAATTTGGTCTGGAAATATCTCTAAGCAACAATTACTCTTGAAGTTTTTGCATATTCTAGTACAGAATACATTTTCTTTTGCTGGTGATGCCATTTTGAAATAATAGTACCTCTAATGAGCATTTTGGAAATGGTGGAACTTTCAGTGTTTGTTTCATGTTTGTTTGTTTTTTTTTATAATAAATTCATTACAGCAGTCGATGCTATGTATTTTTTCCGTACCATTCATTTGGAATTACCCTGTATATACAATCTTCTTTTAAATTTCAATTTACTATATACTCTAATAGGTCACTAAAGTAGAAGAACCATCTAAATATGGAGTCGTGATGTATGATGAGAGAGGGAAAATTGATCAGTTTGTTGAAAAACCTCAAGAATTTGTCTCTAATAAAATCAATGCAGGGATGTACATCTTTAATCCTTCAATTCTTAAACGGATAAAGGTAGAGAATTATTCTCACTTGTTTTGTTTGAAAATGTAGTCAAGGTTTGTTTTTGTTTGTTTGGGTTGCTTAAATGTTTCGCTTGTTTGTGTTGTGCTTGGATTCTGTTATTTCTTAAGTTTTCTTTTTCCCTTAGCTAGTGTTAATAATCATTTCAGTTGCAACCAACATCTATAGAAAAAGAAATTTTTCCAGCAATGGCACAAGATGGTGAATTATATGCAATGGAATTACAAGGTAAATTAAGAGATTATGATTTTGATGTGAAAAGAAGGTAGAATTACTTTAAATGACATCTAAATGGATACATTTGCCAAGTGGGCTAATTAATTGCCACATCTAATGAAATTTTAATTTTACACTTCATCTTAGAAGAAAATAACATCAGTTAATAAAGGCATAAAAATAGTACTTTGCAGGTCCAAGAACAATTTTGCCATGTGGAAGTTTTTCCCCCCTTTCTTTCAGGTGATTAAAAAAAGGTCATCTCAAGATAGAATCCAGAATTTATTTCATCCAAAATCAATCATTATCTGCAAGGATAAGATGTTCACTTAAAGTATTCTTGCTTTAAGTTTTGTTACTTTCTTGTGAATTAATATTTAATAATTGCATGTTTGGTCAGTATTGCTGGTAAATGAAATAAAGTAAGGTCTGGTAATAGCAATACGGTAGCGTTTTATTTTCGTTCGATGCGTTTCAAGAATAACCTCATTATCAGGAACTGTGTACACTACAAAGCCGATACAGATACAGTAACTGGTTATAGTCCATGTCCACCAATCCGTGGCAGAAACTGATGTTGCAACAAATGTTCTGTCACTGATTGGTGGGCTTACAGTTATCATGGCACCCAGTGATTGATTATAAGGATCCGAATTTAAATTACATAAAATTATTATCAAAACATAAATTATTACAAAAAACAATAAAATATTACAAAATTTATAGAAAATTACAGAGAGTAATAGCAAAAACAAAATATTACAGATCTAATAACAATCTGAACTAAATAGATACAATAATAGTTAATTACAAAAATGTGGAACCGCAAATACATGCATTAAATTGAGTAGCGGGAGAGTATTGTGGATAAAGACATAATATATCTGGAGAAACAACCTTTTGTTCACAAAAATGTTTATTCTGTGTATACGTATTTCAATCTCCTTGAGATCATTATTCAACACAATATGTAACTAATGCTACGCGTTATACTTGCATTGAATAATCTCGAGGAGATTGAAATACGTATATGCAGAATAAACATTTTTGTGGACAAGAGGTCGTTTTCCAGATATATTATGCATTAAGTTATACAGGGTGTTTCATAATTGGTGTCCCGTCTTTAGGGCCAAATAACGGCTCAAGGTGAACAGGTGGGGGGGAAATGAATATTGATTATTTGGTTTTGATATCCACTAATTCAGAATAAAAACATTTCGCGTCCCTGGGGGTGAAGGGGTAAATTTTGAAAATTTTAATTTTGTAGGGGTAGGGGTTAGACCCCATGTGTTATTTAGAAAGTTGTAGAGCATCATGTAAAATGTGGATTTAGCAAAAAACCCGGTGAAAAAATCTCATGCCCTGCCCCCTTTATCGAGTGGGTAAAGTGAAAGGTATGGCTAGCCGATGTAGACAAAAACCATACTTATTAGAAAACAGCAGGGCCTACATTTGGAAAATTAATGAGAATGAATGAAAAAAATTAGGGCCTATTAGCTTTTCAGGGTAACGACTCATTCATTCTCATTCATTTTCAAATGTACTGTTCTAATAAGTAATAAAGTTCTAATAAGTTTATAATGAGTTTTTCTGTTTTTGTCTACATTAGCTAACCATACCTTTCACTTTACCTACTCGATAAAAGGCAGGGATGAGATTTTTCACCGGATTTTTTGCTAAACCCACATTTTACACGATGCTCTACAACTTTCTAAATAATACATGGAGGTCTAACCCCTACCCCTATAAAAAAAAATTAAAATTTTCAAAATTTACACCTTCACCCCCAGGGATGCGAAATGTTTTTATTCTGAATTAGGGGACATTAAAACCAAATAATCAGTATTCATTTTCCCCTAATCTGTTCCTCTTGAGTCGTTATTTGGACCTAAAGACGGGACACCAATTATGAAACACCTTGTATAACATTGTAGTGTAAATTAAGTGCAAATACACATATTAAGTCATATAATGTTGAAGTACAAATTTCATTACAAAAGAAACTAAAATCAATAAATAAAAAATAAAAACAAAATAAGATAAATTGATCCTATGCATAGAATAAATGACATTGCATTAGATCTCACAAAGAATAAAATTGGTTATGTTAATCAGGTCCCTGTGTGGCTTTTGTCCCAGTTTCCGTCGGGTGGGGTATTGTCCGGAGGTTTTGTCCTAGTGGTTGGGTAGATTGTCATTGATCGTGTCTAGGATGGGATTCTTCTCGAAGTTTACGTGATTATTGAGGACCATTTCTTTATCTTTTTATATGTTTTCTTATGATTCGAGCTTCATGTGTAAGCACTTTCTTCGGGTTCTGATAACTTTAACAACGGTCGTGATTTCTTCCATGGGTCCAAAACGATGATGACTCGCTATGAGGTGGTCTGCAAATGCGTTCAGTCTCCGTTTTGCCACGATCTCCTATGTTCCCCAAAACGTTCCGTAAACGACCTCTTGTTCGATCCCAAATAGTATTTTCTGCGTGGGGCAAGTGAGTTTGTATACCCCACATGCTAGGAATGTGTTGTCATTGTTCGGTTTTTCTCTCGGGTTTAGTATATTTTTACATTTGTTGGATGTTCTATACTCTATCTTCAAGCTACAGTCACTAAAGATATTAGTGACCCTGGTAATCTCAGGGCCCGTGTATGTAAAGGTAGTGAAATTTGTAGGTTCGGGGGGGGGGGGGTCAATTGTGCTGCTTTTCTCTTGGATAGCAAGTTTAGTCTTGCGGAATATTGCCTTTGTGACTGTATCAGGGAAGGCGTTGGTTCTGGCTAGGTTATAAGTAAGGTTAATCTCTTCATTCTTGTCCTTCTTTTCCATGTTGTAGGTAAGAGCGCAATGGAATAGATATCTTAATGCGGCCAGTTTTTGTTGTGGGGGGGGGGGAGTCAAATCCGATGGGGGAATCAAATCCGATGATGTTCACCGTGGTTGTTGGTTTCCTGTAGACAGAAAACTTCAGCTTTTTTGTTGATGCATTTTTCTGTATTGACAAATCCAGGAAGTTTTTATAGAATTTTGTTGTTCTATTTCCATAGTATAAGATATGTTTTTGTGAAAACTATTGAACTTGGTTAATAATTCCTCCGGCTGCGTCTTCTCAGGGTTTAGAGCCATAAGCGTATAATCACCATATCGTCGGTAGAACACAACCATTCCATCTTTTAGCAGTGGGGTGACATTTTTCTCCTCTAGGTGCTGCAAGAATATTTCTGAAAGGATGGCACTGATAGGAGATCCCATCATTATCCCCATTGGAATCTTGAAGTCTTCATTAAATTTGAAGTAGTTTTGGCTGTGTATTAACTTCAGCGCGTTGATAATATCCACAATGGTGTCGCTGTTGGTGTTATTGCTCAACAGGTATGTTTCTATATTGCTTATGGTTTCGTCAAAACTGATGTTAAAGTACAATTTACAATGCCTAATGATATAAAGCATACTTTTTCATCAAATTCTAAATGATCCAAGTCTTCCATAAGTTGGGCACTGTTCTTAAGTGCGTATTTGTTGTCAAGGTGGTACGTGTTTTTAACTACATCAGATACCTTTTTGACTTGGTGGTAAAATGTAGATCCTATGCAGTTGATAACTGGCCTGATCAGATGATGTGCCTTGTGCACTTTCATCAGTGCACGTGGGTTTATTGCAAACAATATATTTACTCCAGTCTTTGAACGTGTTTGATTGGAAATTTTTCACTATTGTCTTGACAGATTTATGGAACGAATTGGTACGGTCTTTCTTCAATTGCAGGAAACTGTTTTCTGTTATGAACTCTTGTACTTTATCATAATCCTCTTTATAAACCACGACCGATGCATTGCCTTTATAACCTTGTTATCATTGAGTTTTTCTCTGATGGCAGTGACAGTCCGATAATCTTCATTGCAACATGCTTTTCTACAGGGTCAAATCACATTATTATGACCACCCCCTACATTGTCTTCAGGGTTGCCCAGCCGAGGAACTATGCCATGTGTTGGGAATTGGTTAGGTGATTATATAAGGTAGGTTTCCACTACGTTAAAAACATATCACTCATTGCTGCAATGGGTAAGAAACGTGATTTATCAGATCTGGAAAAGGGGATAATAATTCGCTTTCGGCCCAAGGGTGGCAGTATTTCGGAAACTGCGCAGTTTGTGAATTGTTCTCGTGCTGCTGTAGTTAAAGTGTACCATGACTAAGAAAATGGGACCGTTCAGAATAAACGGTATGGGAACTGTGGAGCACCACATGCCTTTGATGAGAGAGGTGAACGTTGGCTGTGAAGGTGTGTGAAGGCCAACCAAAGAGCTACAGTGGACCAACTTACTGCTCAAACCAAAGAGGGTGCTATCAGACATTTCTCTAAAACCACAGTGCAAAAGGTTCGTTGCCAAAAACTGCTTCAATTTGCCCAACAGTACAGAAACTGAACCACTTCTGACTGGAAAAAGGTTGCCTTCTCCGATGAGTCATGATTTCTGCTGCACAGAAATGACTGCCGTTGGCGGGTGAGGCGAGAAACCTCCGAGAACAAGCATCTTGCAACCATTGTTGGACGAATCCAGGTTGGTGGCGGCAGCGTCGCGGTGTGGGGAGTGTTTTCATGGCATTGTCTGGGCCCACTGATACCTGTGGAAGGTACTCAACCGATTTGGTTATTGCAGATCAAGTATACCCATTAATGACAACTGTCTTCCTAGAGGGGGATGGCACGTTCCAGCAAGACAATGTAACTTGTCATACAGCTGCAATTGTTCAGGGGTGGTTTGAGGAACACGACCAAGAGTTCCAAATACTACGCTGGCCCCCTAATTCCTCAGACCTCAACCCAATTGAGAACCTTTGGGGTCACCTCAATCGTCATGTGCGTGCTATGGAACAACCACCGCTTACCCTTCAGCAGCTATCGGATGCTTTACAGTCTGCATAGCAACAACTACCAGTAGAAACCTACCAAAATCTTATTGACTCACTCCCACGCCATCTAGCTGCTGTCCGTGCCACTAAAGGCGGCTATTCGGGATATTAGCTGGTGGTCATAATAATGTGACTCGACTCTGTAGCTTCATTATGGAATTTGTTTAATTCAACTGCTGCGAGTGTACAGGCATTAGTGCGTTCATCCGGTGGTAGTTTCAGTATTGCCCACTCGATTTCGATGGCTAGATTAATATAATCATTATTATTGGGTTTCACTTTTATGTTTTCACCGGTGGTGCTTGACCTTTTCTAGCAATTTAGTCTCATTTGTCGAAAAATTGATTGAGGTCAGGTTACCACATTGTTATGAAAAGAGAATTTCTTACTCACACCTTCCTGTTTGTCCTTGCGTGTTGTTAATCGGTCTAGTTTTTCACACATGATCGTAAACCTTTCGAATTTCTCAGTTTTGAGGCTTTGATGTTATCCATTATATTAAGCAACAGATCGGGAGTCAAGTATGAAGCTAATTCTAAATGCATGTGGATGACTATGTAACTTAATCATACCTTTTTCTGGTTTAAAGACTTCAGTTCCTCCACAATCCTTCTTTTCTCTGCGAATTCCTTGGTGTGTCATGCTAGTAGCGATCGGTCTAGGATCCTTATAACTGCGTAAATTGGTGTCACTTCTAATTGCAAACATCTTCAGTTGAACCATATGTTTAGTGCGGTATATGCCAGTTTTCGAGATTTGTAATAAAAACTTCTCACTAAATCCAATAATTGCAAGTTTGGTCAGTATTGCTGGTAAATAAAATAAAGTAATAGCAATACGGCTTTGATTTTTGTAATATTTTATTGTTTTTGTAATTTTTTGTTTCGATAATAATTTTATGTAATTCATATTCGGATCCTTATAACCAATCACTGGGTGCCATGATAACTGTAAGCCCACCAATCGGTGACAGAACATTTGTTGCAACATCAGTTTTCTGCTGCAGATTGATGGACATGGACTATATAATCAGTTATTGTATCTGTATCGGCTTTGTAGTGTACATAATTCCTGATGATGTTATTCTTGAAACACGTCAACGAAAATAAAATGCTACCGTATTGCTATTACCAGACCCTACTTTATTTCATAAAAATTTAATTATTTGATTAATGTATTTAAAACCTTTCTTGATTTTACTCATGGTTGTATTGCACGGAATGTATACGCTGGCTGACAAAAAACGTGAAGCACCCAGAAAGAGTGGTCCAATATTATCCTATTTTAGTACACATGCATACCATTGATGTGTGAGTAAACGATTAGATTCACAAGATCTGTAATGTTCACCAGAGTGCATTCGTGATGTCACCGCCATGTTGTTCAAGTTGTTACTAGTCAACTGCTGTGAGCCCAACAGTTATGCAAGACGTTCAGGGAGGATTACTGTATTGTACAAAGCACCCGCAATGCCTCTCAGATGCGTTAGACATCCTATCCACCAATTGACAGTATTTGACAAGGGCTGTATTGTGGGACTGTATGAGGCTGGTTGGCCGTATCATGCAATTGCCAGGCATATGGGCCATTCAGATGTCACAGTGGCCCGATGTTGGAATCAATGGGTACATGAGGGCACCCAAGCATGTTGTACATGTTCGAGTCGACCAACAAACATCACCCCAAGGGAGGACCATCGTATGGTGCTCCAAGCATTAAGGAATCCCATGGCATCGACACGCGCCATCCGCGAACATGTACTGGAGTCTCTACAACACCCGATGAGTTCCTGCACAGTGTCTTGACGACTCGCATCTGCCGGATTGGGGTCCTACTGCCCCATGCATCGGTTGCCATTAACACCACAACACCATTGGCTGCGTTTTAGAGTGGTGCCTTGCCTGGGAGGCATGGACAGAGGATGTATGGTATCATATGTTTAGTGATGAGTCCCGGTTCTCCATGACCTCCGATGACCATCGTGTTTGCGTATGGCGATGTCGAAGGCACAACCCTTCCATATTGTGAAGAGACACACAGGCGTAACCCCTGGCATCATAGTGTGGGGAGCTATCGGATATGCGTTCAGGTCACCTCTAATAGTGCTTCGGCAGACTTTGACGTCACAGATTCTGTGTCCGCACATCCTACCCCTTCTGGCACAGCACCCTGGGACATTGTACCACAAGATAACACACGCCCACATGCAGCACATGTGTCTATGAACTGCCTATAGCATGTTGAGGTCCTCCGTAGCCAGCAAGATCCCCGGACCTCTCCATCATTGAACACGTGGGATGACATTGGAAGGCGACTCGGTCCCAGTACCAACCTGCAGGATCTGGAGGAACAGCTACAACAACTGTGGACTGACTTGCCTCAGGAGAGGATCCAAAGGCTGTTTGACACTAGTCCAAACTGCATAAGGGAATGCATTGGGGCCAGAGGGGGGTGTCACATACTATTGACCTGGTGCCAACATTCCACCTCTACTGCCAACGGCATTGTCTATTTCATCCCATATTGTAATCGGTACAATAAAGTAAATGTTCTTTCATCATGTCGTTTCAACCACTCCTTTTGGGTGCTTCACTTTTTTTGTCAGCCAGTGTATACAGGGTGAAAATTAATTCCACTGCCAAACTTGAAGAGGTAATAGGGATAGTCGAAACAAACAACTTTTCCTTATACCAGTTTTGCGAGAAAAATTTATTTACCAACATAGAAATAAAATTTTCTTTGCAGTTGTTCAAAGTGTTCATGTAGTTCCACACATGGTGGTTGTGGCAGTTGAAGAGACCGTCCTTGGTGAATTGTGCTTCATCAGAAAACAAAACAAGTTCACCAAACACGGGATTGACGGCAACTTTCCGAAGATACCAGTCAGAAAAGTGCACACGTAGTTGGTAGTCGTTGGGTCGCAAAGCTTGCACAATCTGTTCGTGGTATGGATGTTGCCCATTGTCGTGCAAGACGTTCCAGACAATTGTTTGACCGGTCCTCACAGCATGTGCGACTGCACGGGTGCTTGTTGAGGGATCCTCTGCAAACTGTTGCAGTATCTTTTTTTCCACATTTCCTGTTCTCACATGTCTTGGAGTTCTGCTATAAGTGTTCTGCATTGGTAAATAAAATTTTCTCACAACACTGGTATAAAGAAAAGTTGTTTGTTTCGACTATCCCTACTACCTCTCCAAGTTTGGCAGTGGAATTAATTTTCACCCTGTATTTATAATTCAGCAATGTCCATTTTGCAATACAAAGATATTTATTAGAATTAACTAGAATCGATTTTCACCCTCTCGGACATCATCAGTATTTACAGCTGAAACAAAAGACTACAAAAAATATGTAATTAAAATACAAGCTAAGATAATAATGTTTTCTAAGAAAACAATTATTTATAGATTTTATTGTTATGATACTTTTTTACTTACTATTGAATATATCAAAATTGACAAATGGAAAATTGATCATTTAATTTGTTTTTCAGTTACATCCAAATAATACAAATTACACTGGTCAAACACTTGGGGTAACAGGTAAATAATCATCAAAATATCAAAAGTAAAGGAAATTAATATGAAATCTGGCCACCATTTGACTTCACAACTTAAAGAAGACGATTTGTCATTGATGAAAATATCTTCTTTATGGTATTTGGTGCTATTTTAGCAGCAAAGGGCTCCATTGCATTGATTATCTGCTCACGAGTTGAATACTGTTTATCAGTATAAATATCCTGGCTCATAAGATGCCAAACATTTTCTATATTCTATAATGTTGAGGGTAGGACTCCTTGCTGGCCAATCTAGTGTACGAACATTGTTAATGGAAAACCATTTGGTAACAATTCGTGCTGTGTGGATAGATGCATTGTCTTGCTGCCATACCCATTGTTTTTGTCTGTAGTGTCTCTTGCCGGAAGGAATGAAAGTGCTTTGAAGGTCTTCCAAGTATTTGGTTGCTGTATATTTGCCCTCAATTATTTTTATCTTCAGGTGACCCATGTTTGAAATGGGACTTAAAATCAACACACCTCCTGCTCCCATTTCTGGCCGGAGCAGTTATTTTTGGCCTTATATTTCAACATAACTGCACATGTTATCAGGTCCATCCATGGAAAATCGTTTTTCATCAGAAAATACCACCAACCCAAAATCAGTCTTCTCACTGATGCGTTTCTGAGCAAATTGAAGTCTTGCTTTTTTGTGTTTTGGTGTTAATGGCAGTGATTTTTCAATAGTTTCATAGTGAATGTTCTCACGCTGCAATTTACGCCTTATGGTTTCGGTTGAAGCCTCAAATCAAAATACGCTTTGATGTGTGTACTGTTTACAATGTGGCCAGCTGCAATTTCTCTTCTCACATGGCGTTTTATGCGAGATTTTCCCGTCTTTTAAGTGCAAACAGTCTTCCCATGTTCTTTCCTGTCCTCCTGTTTTCATTTTTAATTGTCCTGATAACTGTATTGCAGCCAACATGAGCAATTTCAGCTACTCGCTTGAAATTCTTGTGTTCAGCACACAATGCATGAATTTCCTTTCATTTCTCACCAGAAATCATCTTAAGACACTTCTTCACATTTCAAAAAATCAATGGACAAATATTCATGCACTTTACTGCAAAAATATCAGTTATTTACCTGTTACCCCAGACTTTTGACCGGTCCAATTTGCATCTTTGCATGTAACATAAAAACGAATTATAAGATCAATTTAATTAAAAGACTTATTCATGTCTGCAGTTTTTATTTTCTGGAAAAAACTTCGTTATATGGACTTGCCATTATAAATTTGCTGTTATGTAGAATGCAGTTATATAGAGGGAGCACTGTATTCAATAATAAATAAAAAGGTGTCATAACAATAAAATCTCTAAATAATTGTTTTCTTAGAAAACACACTAACCCAAACTTTTGTCCACTGGTGTATATTGTATATTAGAAGCGAACCCACCCATTTGTATAATCGGGAAATAATCCATTGTTAGATAATCCATTGTTAGATTTTTTCTTTGTTGTGACAACGTCCACTGTCGCTGATTTTATATAAATGATTAATAAAATTACAATGTAAAATTATAATAATAATAATAATAATAATAATAATAATAATAATAATAATAATAACATAGTAACACATGTCACATAGTAAGGAAATTCCTACACTCAAACATCAATACTCCCACGAGTGGATAACTTTCCCTCCCTCGCATTTGAGTCCCTTGGGCTTTGGCCCTCTTTTGGGTCCGCCTCTGGGATTGGCTTCCGGTCTTGATCCGAGTTTGGTTTCTCCAAACAATGACAATAATAATAATAATAATGTGTCTCAACAATGTAACCCAAATACATTAACAATGAATTGAAAACTATTGTTCAAAATTTAAAAAAGAATTCCATTGTAAGAAATTTTAAAAATTTCAGCTGTAAATACTGATGATGTCCGAGAGGATGGAAATTGATTCTAGTTAATTTTAATAAAAATTTGTACTGGAAAATGGACATTGCTGAATTATAAATACATATTTAAAACCAAATTGTAAATTAATTGTTTGGATTAAGACAATTATAGATGCTTAATTAATGAAAAATTATTTTAGGTTTTTGGATGGATGTTGGTCAACCCAAAGATTTTCTCACTGGAATGTGTCTATATTTGAATTCCCTAAAAAGGAAAGAACCAACGCTGCTACATAAAGGCGATGGAATTGTGGGCAATGTCCTTGTTGTTAGTATTATTGAATAATTTGCCCTTATCCATGTGAATCCCTTAAAACCACTTTCATTTCTGTAATATCTTTTTTTTTTCTATTTATTTTTAATATGCAATGTGAAGGATTCATCTGTCAAGATAGGTTCTAGCTGTCGAATCGGACCAAATGTCACAATTGGTCCGAATGTTGTCATAGAAGATGGTGCATGTATCAAGCGTTGCACCATTCTAAAAGGAGCTCGCATCAAATCTCATTCCTGGCTTGAGTCATGCATCATCGGATGGAACTGTGTTGTAGGCCAATGGGTAAGGCAAATATTTAATATAATAAAAAGATATTCTTATGTGAAGGCAAGAATATTTTGAACTATTTTAAGAATTATAATTTTTATTGCATTTTTTTGCATTTATTCTAAAGGTTCGAATGGAAAACGTGACTGTACTTGGAGAAGATGTTATTGTAAAAGATGAAATTTACATTAATGGTGGCAAAGTTCTGCCGCACAAGTCAATTTCAGATTCTGTGCCTGATCCCCAAATTATCATGTGAAAATAAAAAATTCAAGATATTTCATATTTATTTTAATAGTTTTTTTTCTAAGATATTTTATAATACTGAATTTGAATCAAAAAGCCAATGAATAAGGAAACCAATTTTATTTGCAAATTGTTTTTTTTTCATCCACAAATTGTTTATGCACGTGTAAAATTAAATTTTATTTACAATTTTATTTACAAATTATGAAAGTGTTATCTAGCATGTCTTTAAAAGAAATGCAAATTTTTATTTCACTTTTGCATGAATATATCATTTACCTTATAGAAGAAACCATACTATAAAGAATTTTTTTAAATTGCAAATCTATTTTATAAGTTTTATTATGTATTTTCCCCATCTCTTTAAGTTATTATTTACAGTTACCTGAATTGTGGTTTGTAATAACTTTGCATATTTTACATATTTTTTTTTAATAAACTAACAGGCAATTCTAACATTAAAGATGATGTGCAAATTCCCAATTATCCCACCACTTTGTATGATTATGATGGGAAGAGTTTTCCTAATTTTAATTGTTATGTATATATTTATATATATATATATATATTGCTATTTAACTATTTACATAGAAATAATATTTTGTAATTTTATGTATTTTTTTTAAGGTAAATTGCTTAACTTCAAAAACTAAATAAAATCTTCCTTATTAAGGAAATTTGTCATTGTACGATTTAATTAAAATTTCACAAGTGTCTACTTGGCAGTTATCGTTAATTAATTGAGGGGGGGGGGAACTTTTCAAAAAAACTGTTTTTTTTTTTAACTTAAGTATTTACTTTGTTTTGATATTCTATTTAATTAAAAAAAAAAAAAGATTTTATCACAAAGATAAAATTCTGCCTATTAGTTCCAAGGGGGAAAAAAAAAGTCAAAAATACTATCATGTGTAAGAAAACTGGATTTAGCTGAATTAATCATGCTATAAGTGGTATGCACGATGACATCGCGTAACAAAGGAACTTTTCTTGCCGCCACAATTGAGACCTTCAAATGAAATAATAAAAAAAAAAATTAAGCATTCATATTTACTTTAAAAAGTGCGTTGAAAATTAAAAACTAATTTTTGGTGCCTCTCATTAAAATAGCAATTCATAAAATTAAAAAAGGCAATAATGTGGTGGTGTATAGTTTTTTTCATTTTAAAATTTAATATTAAACACGTGCTTCCTTTTTTTTTAATTTTATGAATTCCTATTTTAATAAGCGGTACCAAAAATTATTTTTTACTTTTCAGTGCACTTTTTAAAGGACAACTTCAGCCTAATCTACAACTTCATTTAAAAATTAAGTTCGAGATATAAATAATAATATGGCATAAATGAAAAATTTCAAATCGAATGCGAAATATATAAAATGAACGAAAATTACAAAAGTCAAGGTTACTTCCGGCACTCCATTACACAAACAGGAAGTGACGTCCTCCTTTATTTCTATTTTACTTGCTATTTTACGATGGTTTACGCTTATGAACAAGAAGTTATGAATTGGATGTAGGTTTTAGTTCCTTTTTAAAGGATATGGAAGAAGTTTCATTCGGAAACGACAGACATTCAGCCTTACTACTATGAACCGCTGGGACGCGATCATCCTTCGCATATCTCGCCCATAAGTAAGCACGAACGATGCAGAGACCAACGTGGCTGAATCCAGAGATGTATAAATACTAACTATGCTTATTAATTCAATAAATTACACAAACTGATTTATTATACTATTATAGGCATTTTTCAGCATAGAATAGTGGGAGAATATATGATAGCAAATCATGCGATTTTAGGAAGTGAAAAGTTCTGAACAGCATTCTACAATTTCCCGAGTCGGCTGGGCTACTCGTAGCTCCTATCAGATGGCACAGCGGCACTATCGGTTTGGTCGTTCTATCTGACTGCACGAAGCTATTTTTTTCTCGCGTGAATTATACAAAAATTAGTGGAAATGAATTATTTATAGTACGTGGAGCAGATACTGTAATAATAATTCTAAAAATGAAGGTGACTGGCCTGGACAAAATAGTTGGGAAATGTATGCTATTCTGAACTTTTACCCTATATTTATTCTTTATTGCCTGGTTTGTCTGGCACTTCAAAGGAGCTAATCATTCAGGTAGCTCCTGGATCATTTCCAAAAATATTTGGCCATCCAAGAGTAGGGACAGCATCCTGCTTCAAGTAATTTATTCACTTCACGTTCAAAGATTTTAAAACTATTGGACCAATAGTGAAGCATGAGGTTTTGAAATAAGCAGAGCAAATACTTGAATACGCTAAAGGGTGCAATTTTCTCTCCAACAAATTGTACCACTCGTTTCTTATTAATTCTGACTTTTGAAGAGATAAACTTTTATCTGTACCTATACTCTGTTCAATAAAAGAAAAAACTGGGCATGGTGCCAGAATGGGCTGTTAGCCAATCAGAAGCCTAGCTGAGCACTCAGCCAGGTTTCTGATTGGCTAATAGCAGATTCTGGCACCATGCCAGTTTTTTCTTTTATTGAACAGAGTATAGGTTGTTACACCCATATACAGGACAATTGGAAGGCCTGATTTAATTTAATTAGGGATTGCTATGGAAGAGATTCTTTCTATATTTATGTTACTGGAAGAGCTTTTCTCTCTCTCTCGTCGTGACATCGATTAGAGACAATCAGCTGATACAAAATGGAGCGCAAGGGTGAAGACCGGAAGTAGCATTTTTCACTTTAAAACGTGATTTTCATAATGAAATAATGGTTTTAAAATTTTTCTATTGCTACATTGTATTTATTTGCTTCAAATAATGATATTCTGCAAAAATAAAATGACATCGATTTTTTGAGTGGAGTTGTCCTTTAAAGTAAAAGTGTATGTATGGTTAAAAGTGTGTTTTTTTTTTTAATATATTTTTTAACACATGCTTTTGCTATAAATATGTGAAAATAAAGAAAACTTGAAAACTAGGTGGCCCATTCCCTACCCAGCATGAAAAATTAAATGAAAATCAGTTTTAATCCTTTCTAACAATTCCAATTATGAAAATTTTTATATCGTCATCTGTGTGCCAAATTTAAAGTGGATGAAAAATTGATGGGGAGATTTGACTAAAACAGAAGTAAAAGTGTATGAAAACGAATGCTTGTGCTCCGCAATGGATCGTTTTACATTGAAGAACACCAATTCTGTAATGGGGTTGATCCATTAACAATCACAAATTGAATCCAACATTTCCCAATATTGAATATCTTGATATTGTTAATTATTTGGTATTATCTACAAATTTGGTGATACATGAGCATATGAAATTGAATCTCACAAATACCCAAGTGGAATTTGGCTGCATTGTTTAATTGCTAAGATAAATAATGAATTTCTTTACTCTAATCTTTTTCATAAAAGAGACCAACGAAACGAACCAATCAGAATTGGCTGCTTATCGCTTAGTTACTCTGTTCATTGCTGCACACATTTCAATAAATTTTCCTTTACAAAGAGTACATTAAATATTTGTAAACTCTTTCTAATTTGTTTACTTAAAAATATCACGATGTGGAAGTTTACAAACAATTAGGATTAGCATTAAAATATTAAGAATTAGCTCTCTCTCTAACGTCAGGAGAAAATAATGAATCACTAGTGCTTGCATCCGATTGGTTTCCACTCTAACCCGAACAAAGGTCTACGGTCTTCTTTTATGAAAAATAGTAAATTATTTTTTAAACAATACAAAAACAATTCAGCCATCTCAGAAAACCCTAAACATTAAAAAGTGCAAAAAAATTCTGGAACAAAATTTCAAAATTAAAAATAAAAAAAGAAAATAAAAAAAAAATTAATAAATTGAAGCTTGGAAGGAGAAAATAAAATTTTTAAATTACAATAATTCTTATAAATATATATATAAATAGTAGGAAAAAAAAAAAGAAGCTTGGATTCAAAAAATCTGTTAGAGCCTGTACTGCGATTTATAAAAAAATTGGTTGTATGTATTTTCTGTACATATTAAATCAACCAAAATCTCAACCACAGTATAAGAAATACATCTACAGAGGTCTCAACAACATATGGTATATGTATTTTATTTTTTCCATCATAACTTTAATCAAGGGTAATAAAGTATTTACCACTCAAAAATTTTCCTTTAACTAATGTTTTATTATCATTTAACTTTATGAAATGGAGAGTTCTCTATACTGCCATTCTTGATGAAGTTGGATGCCTTGCAGTACATAGCAGGAAAAAGAACACATAAAATGCTAACCGGTTTTGCCTTTTATTCCTGGCTTTTTCAAGGATCTCTTCGTCAATTAGCGACATAAGGACGTTTATCGGGATGACGGTGGCAATTTCTATATGGAGGTCTTAGTTAGTATATTGAGGCATTCTTTCCTTCACAAAGCCATGAAAAAAAGGCAAAACCGGTCAGAATTCTGTGAATTTTCTTTTCTGCTACATATTGCAAGGCCTCCATCAATTTAACCTTTAATTATTTGTGTACTTTTTTCGTAATATAATGGTCGGGTAGCTACTATGATAAAAAAAATCAATGTGAAAGTTTATTAATTTTATTATCAATCGCCAGGATAAAGTATATACATAATTAAAACTTAAGTGAAAGTACAAAATTATGTTAATAATTGTCATTTTTATTCTTACACATGTTAAACATGTTTTGGCAAAAAATACATATGAGATCACTCTTTGGACTCAAGTTATTAAAAAATAACATTTTATCTTTTGCTTCAACTAATAATCGAAGTAAAGTAAACATGGCACACATGAAGAAATTAGGAAAAAAAAATTGATAACGCCTAAAGTTATAGAAAAATTAGACACACTCTGGGCAGATCGTTTTGCACACTGTAGGCAAAGGTGCTTTTTACATGTATGTTGATTCACGATTGAGCACAGGGCCGTAGCCAGGACGATATCTTGGGGGGGGGGGGGGGGTTTT
>JAHWFO010112665.1:140656-199269 GCA_023313115.1 Rhysida immarginata | reverse complement strand
AGGTACAAGCTTATCGTTGAGTTTTGGGACACGTTGTATATATATCATATATCATTGATATATCCTTGACAAAGCCGGGAATAAATGGCGAAACTAGTTGGAACTCCTGATGTCCCTCTGTTATACTGTAAGGCCACCACCTGTTTAGTTATGATCAATAGATCAGAAGTTGCATGTTGTTCAGGACTAAAAGAAGTTTTTCCTTGGGATTTAATGATTTTTTTTTCATTTAGTTTCAATAACACAATATTTGAGATGAAAAAAATAAATAAATAAAAAATATTTATCTGATACAGTGGAACCTCAGTTCATGAACTTAATCCGTTCCAGGAGTCTGTTCGCGAACGAGTTGTTCGTGAACCGAGGCAACATTCCCCATTCAAATCAATGTTTGTTTTGTTTTTTTTTTCGTTTATTTTTTTTTATTGATTCTAATCCAATACATCCATCCTGGGGCTGTATGGCTAGAGGCCGACGAGTTGGGTCCTTGGATGGACCTGGATTAACGACTGCTGTAAGATGGTCGCAGCAGCCGGGGGGGGTGAAGATCGTATCTCACTGATGGTCGCCCATCCAGTGACTAGCCGTGCCTGATGTTGCTTAACTTCCATGACGTTGTGTGTTCAGTGGAAGCCCACCAGGCCACGGCCTCCCCCAAATGTTAAAACAATTAATCCATTTCAACGATCCAAGACAGATTTTTTTTTTCCGTTAATTTTAATGTGGGTGCAGTAGAGTAATTTAAGAATGACATTAAAGACAATTGTACAGCCATGCTCTCACTAAAAGGGAATCCCTCGAACATGTATGTCACAGATTTCCACCAAATTGAAATATGTTACTCAATTGAAGCTACAATAGATGCTTGCAAAATAAGAGGGTGCGAAATTTTGTTTCTTTCAAAATAAACCACGAAAATGAAAAAATTTGAGCACACATAGCCATACAAGGACTCCATTATTAAAGCGATGTATTAATGCGCTTAACGGAACTTCTTTCTTCCACTACTCACAGCACGAATCCACTTCAGATGAAATAGACAGCAGCAGACGGCAATTGAATGGCTTTTCAAGTTTTTAAACAAACTTAGTTTTTAAAAATAGATTGTTACAGTTAGCTAATTACCCTTCCAGTAAAGACAATGTGTAGAGTAATTAATAACCATTTCCTTAATTTATTATTTCGTTATATTAAGTAATTCGGTAATCAAACACGGGGCTGGCTTCATGTGCAACGTCGAGTAATACGTTGCATTGGTGAGGGGGTATGTATCGCGGTGCTTTATAATTTTAAATAAAAATAGTATTCATGGATGCCCACCTCATCTTATAAATTATTTCGAGACGAATAATTGTACAGCAAAATTAAGGTTTTGTGCTTAATAACAGTGCTCTAACTGCAATTCTTTGGCGATCGCAGCTAACAAGTTCGCTTCCCCTCTTTCTGCCATGCTTGTTGAACTCTACGCACTTCCGGAGCACTTCACTGCCGCGCAACGCTATCGCTTCCACAGTGTGCTTGCGTACAAAAATAAAGGCTATGTGGGGTTCCCTTGTAAGTGTCTTAAAGACAACCAAGTTGTCAAGATAGAAAGCCCAATGGAAGGCAGACAGCTGGTTCATAGATCGGGAATTTCTCCTACCCAAACCATTAGAAAATTTGATGAACTTGCAATAAGAAATAAAGAATATGAACTGGAGGAGCAAACTCGCAAATAAATGATACTGTTTGAAAAAATGGATGAATAAATTATGCGACCTGGATTCGAACCAGGAACCTCGTGTGTTATGCTCAACGTTTCTACAAATTGGGCTATCGCATTCGATAGCCCAATTGATAGAGGCGTCGAGAATAATAATAAAGATATAAAATCTAAATTGCGAATGATATTCACACGAATAAAAGTGACTGTATCTATCTGCGCATGCATACAATGGCAAGGTAGTGATGTTCCAGTTCGTGAACCGAAATTTGGTGCGTAAACCGAAACAAAAACTGTTGTTCGTAAACCGAATTGTTCGTGAACCGGGGCGTTCGTGACCTGAGGTTCCACTGTACACATTTTAATCAACCAGTGTGGTCAAAATATCTCCTACTTTACACATCTGTGTCTCCCCACAGTTTACTCAGTGCAACGTGACACATTTATCTGATATAAATTTTTTCTTCATTTAAGTTTAGCTTTTTTCAATTTTTTTTCTTTGAGTATACGAAGGCTTTATCTGGTTTCTCAATGAGCAACAGGGTTGCAGAGTTATTAGTCCAATTAAAAAAAAGTTACCATACATTCAGGAAAATCATTTATCCTTTTCCGTCCAAAATCCAAACCTGTTGCTTGTTAATAATTTTTTTTCGTTAAACCAGGTATTAGAGAAATTATGAATAAATACAGTAGCAATGTAATTTACATACACAACTCTTTGCAGGACTCTAGTCCTGTTCTGTCAGTTTTGATGATTTGCCAAATGGTCTGGGGTTTCAGAGTCAATAGAATAATAAAGTGTGTCCAAAAATTCTAAATGGACATCTGCAATCAGGGTTTTGAAACATTTATTACGGACAAAATATTTTATGAACAGATATTGCATTTTGAATGTCTGCACAGTAAATAAACAAAATATCACTCTTTTGTGGCAATACAGTCTGTCCCAAAAAGATAGCTGGTGTAGCTTTTTTAGAAAATAGCAAAGAAAATATCAACAGAATCACATTTTATTTTACGAATGGTTAAACAATCTTAAAACAAAGTAATATATTACGTTTTGAAGAAGATTCCATTTTCTGGAAAGGGGAAATAATATGAAGACTAAAAACGGACTGTCCCAAAATGATAGCCAGTGGGAGAGAATATGAATTTCCATAAAATGATTTCAGCTGAAGAATGATTTATCATTACTAGTTATGGCTTGTGGTAAAATATTCTTCGACAAAGGGGAAATTGATGGTCTTTAGCAAAGACATGCCTCTGTAAAAGAAACTGCCGTACAGTTACAACATTCTGAAAAAGTTATTTATAATTACTTGAAAAAATAGTTATTATGGCCAAAAGAAAACAACTGGAAGACCTCCTCCCCTTACTGGACGAGATAAAAGGGTTCTGATGCATGAAATGGTTAAAAACCCAATGTCTGTAAGAAAATTAGCTGCTTCTGTGCCATCGCAACCCTCAAGAATGACAGTTTGGAGAGTCCTAAAATCAATGCCCAATGTTGAGTACACTAAAGGTATAGCATATACAACAGCATACAATATTATATGTAATGGGTTGATGTTGTTTATAAATATGTTGTTTCCTACATATACTGTATTAAACAGGTCAAGTGCAACCTGCGTGGAAGATGCACCACTTGCAAGCAAGAGAAAAATTTGTTGTAGATCACGTAACTTGGACGCACGAATGGTTCAATGTTATCTTTTCTGATGAAAAGAAGTGGAATTTAGACGGTCCTGACAGATTTCAAGTTATTGGCATGACATTCGCCATGAACAACACTTCTTCAAAAAAAGGCAATAAGATGGTGGTTCCGTGATGACATGGGGGGCATTTAGCGGACTGGGCAAAACAGAGCTCATAGTTGTAGGTGGACGAATCAGTGCTGAAAGTTACAGAAAGATGTTGGCAGATGCTCTTCTTCCTGTACTGAAGATATCAGGTGAAACACTGGTGTTCCAGCAAGATAACGCCCCTGTACGTGCTGCAAATGCTAATAGAAAATGGTTTGCATTAAACAAATTGGACTTTATGGCATGGCCTGTTCTATCTCCAGATCTTAATCCGATCGAAATGTTTGAGGGATTATGATTAGAGAAGTTTATAAAGATGGCAGGCAGTACAGTTGTATAGCATCTCTCAAGAATGCTGTGACATATAATTTTTGTGATGCGTAAATTTGTATGCACAAAGATATGGCATTCAAAGGCCATATCTCTTTTATTAAATTATTTTAATTTCGAGCCAAGTTAAGAAAAAAGAGAGGGGGGGGGAGGACTACAATAATGACAGAGAAGAGAAGGACGTGGTAAAAGAAAGTTAAGCAATTAGAAGATTTCTTGAATACAAATTATAAAATTATAAGATATTTAATGAGAGACAACTCTTTTATTAATTCATTCATTATAATGTTATAAAGAAGGCCTAAATTTTAAACACGTGTAGTTGGAAAAAAAATTGTTTTAGAAAGATCCGGGAGTTAAGCTTTGCTGATAAGAAAAAAGGGGGGAAGGGATTAGTCATAGCGATAAGGAGGGGCTGGGAAATTTGAAGATGATTGGATCTACGTATTTATTTATTTATTTATTTATTTATTTATTTATTTATACGGGAGAAGAAAATCCCATTAGCATATAAATACACAAGAATAAGAATAAAAAAATCTTAAATAAATACAAATACAAACAAAAGAAAATAAAAATCACAAATCTTAGAAATTGAAGTCCAGTTTTCTAAGCTTGTCTTTACTCTCATGAAAAATATCAAACACAGTGAGGTAAGTATTGGCGAGTCTTTGAGTTCTTTTGAGTGGAGTATGGCAAGTACGGTTATTTGAGATACTGGAGTTTTGAATGAAAAATGTCATCCGGGTTCTGGTATGATGAACAGGAACGCGAAAGGACAGCTCTCCTAGTAGATCGGGGCAATCAAGGTAAAAATGAATTAAGTCATACAAGAAAATTAGATCACATTTGATTCGACGAGAGGCAAGTGATTCCAGTCTCGGTAACAATGGGTTTTCACCAGGGCTGTAATCGGCACACAGTATTATCTATCAACCCAGAATGCAGTGTAAAAAGAGTGGTGATGGGATAGAGTGTAAAAGAAATGATATCATACAGCTTCCAGCCAGCGAGAGAATGAGTTCAAAAGTTTCTTCTCTTATAAAAAAGTGCCAAGTCGGTATCACTCTGTAAAACCTATGGAGAGAAATCTAGCCCGTCCTTAGCCCAAAACAGGCCGGTGTAAGGAGCGTCTCCGGCGGCCAGCGTAACGACAGTAGGTGTGTGCAACACCTAGCCAAAGTCAATGTGGATGACTTACAGTAGGACGACCAAAAGGCCAGCGGTTTTCCAGCAGGATAGGACGGTGTAGGGCATCTTGTGGCGGCATTGCAAGAACGGGCGCGAGTCCTAAACTGGAAAACACAAGACGGCGGTCACCCAGTCAACACAGCGTTGGAAACCCGGCGGATCAACGTACGACTCAAACCAGCGGCCGCTAAAAAAGCAGGAAGGCTCCAAGGAACACAATCGTGGGATACAGCGACATAAGATAAGAGTAACGACGGCAGCAGTTAAGTACTTTTGAATTTTGTGTATGAATACGGGCCCCAACGAACTCTAGAGACAATAGACAGTTCCATTGCAAGAAAACATTCAATTACAGTCATTTATTAGTTTAATTTAAATTTAAGATACTGTCTCCTTTAAAATTCCCAATTTATATTATTCTGTTTAATTGTGATAATTAGGGTTAGTTTCGTAACTTTATAATTAAATTTAGCAGTAAGCATGTGTTTTGGGGTTTAGGCCTATCTTAAGTGGAAAAAGGGGTTTCTGAGGTCAAAATTGTTCCCAGGTTGTAATTTTGTTGTTTGATGAAGTAATTGGGGAGATAATAATCTGTTTCAATATTTAACTTTAATTCGTTTTATTTGCTTCCTGCAGGAAAGATAATACCAAATTTTGCTTATGTTTAGCTTATTTAAATTTATTCATCTTTCTTTATCTGTATCCTGGGGTGGATTATCTAAGTACATTGATAAAACAAAAAAGGGGTTCTTTAGCCATAGAATATTAATTAGTATAAAATTTTGCAAATTGAATTGATTAAACAAAATAGGACACTGACCTCTATTCTACTATATTTTCTAGAATAAACAGATTTCATTTAATCAAATTTTGACGTTCTTCTTCTCTGATTATTGTTGATTGTTTAAGAAGATTAATATTAAGATACATTTAAGAAGGGAGCATAGTACATTGTTTTAGTTAGTGGGTTAAGATAAAGATATTGAGTGAGCAATTATCGAAGGTATTCACTATACGATCACATAAAGTAAGGGCCATGATCATTATAGTAACTACGATCATTCAAGGTAAGTTGATTAAGATATTTAATTGGAGGTAGTTACGTTACAACAAGTAGACAGGGACGAATCTGTCACAATGCAATAATTGACGTATGGGAAAAAATACCAATTGATGTTAATCATAAATTGCTAGAATCAATGCACAATCGCTGCATTCAACTTATCAAAGTCAAAGGAGGAAAGATTAAATATTAAAATTTATTTTATTGCACTTTTTGTTTAACCAGCTATCTTTTTGGGACAGTCCATTTTTAGTTTTCTTTTTATTTCCTCTTTCCAGAAAATGGAATCTTCTTCAAAACATAATAAATTTCTTTATTTTAAGATTGTTAAACCATTCGTAAAATAAAATGTGATTCTGTTGATATTTTCTTTGTTATTTCAAAAAAGATGCACCAGCTATCTTTTTGGGACAGACTGTAGTTTTCGAATAAATGGAAAAAATAAGAATAATGCAGAATTTTACTGTCAAGAAATTATAAATACACCCTTTCAGAAGTGGTACAGTTAACTGAGGTAGGATATAACATAAGCAAATCAGTTCAAGGTACGCCTAAAAGCCAAACCACACAGTTTTGCTTTATTTGCAAACGAAAATTCCACAATGCCACATGAATACAGCAGAAGTGAGAAAAGTTTACTTTCTGAAAGGACAAGGGAAATCATACAGATATATTGCAGCAAAAGTGGGACAATCTGTTGGTGCCATTCAAAATATCTTCAAAAAAGGTGACCAATATGGGAAAAACAAAAGGACTGGGTGAAAACAAAAACTGACAGAAAGGGCCAAGAGGAAAGATTTTGATCTAGCAAGCAGAAAGAATTATTGACAAAATCAATTGCGAGTGAAATAGATTCTAAAGTGTCACATGTTACTGTGGCAAATGCAACAAAAATATTGCATACATCAAACTTCAAGCCAAACCAAAGCTGACTGTGAAACATAAATAAGCGAGCTTGGAATAGGCCAGATGGTATTAAGGGATATTGGCACTATTTAAGAACGGAACCTAAGGAACATTTCAGTAGGCTGCATTCGGCTCAGGTGGTAAGACAGATCTTGTTACAGTGAATGGAAGGTTGGATTCTGAAGCGCACCAGGGTATGTTGTACAATAACTTGATACCCTTTACCCTTTTAATTGGCAGAAACTCTTGAACATTCCAACAAGAAAATGTTCTATGCCATACATCGCAATCAACAAAACAGTAGTTTGGAGAGCAACAAATAACTATCTTCGACTGGCCATCCAGAAGTCCGGACCTAAATTCGATGGAGAACAAAATTTTCACAAACAACAGGCAATTTTCACATGTCAATGATTTAAAAGTAGCCATTTATCATGTATGGAACAAACTGAAGGGCACACAGTTAAAAAAAATTGTTTGAAGGCATGCCTGATCAAGTATTAAGTTGATTGGAGCAAAGGGTGGCTTCATTAAGTATAAACAGTTAAATACTATACAGTATAAACATTAATTCAATTGGTAGGCTAAGTTTTGACGAGTGTCTTTATAATTTCTTGACAGGAAAATTCTGTATTATTCCTATTCTTTCCATTTATTCGAAAACTATTTGTCACAAGCATGTGATTTTTTGTTTATTTACTGTGCAGACATTCAAAATAATTTCTGTTCATAAAACTGTTTTGTTTGAAATACACTGAAGAGTAAAAACATTATGATCATCAACACATCGGTGAACAAAATCGTCTGGATTACGTGGAGGGCACGTAATTAAGTGGGAATGGTATTTAACTGCCGCTGGAGAAGGTAAGGAATCAGTCTTGCACTTAATTTTTCGAGTGATGGGAAAGGCTGCTGATCTAAGCGAATTTGATAGAGGGCAGATTGTAATGGCCCGAAGACTCGGAACGAGTATCTCCAAAACTGCACGACTGGTAGGTTGTTCACGATCTGCCGTTGTTAGTATTTATGCAAAGTGAAAAAATGATGGTGAAACTAGCAGTAGACGCCAAGGTGTTGGACGCCCACACGTCATCAAAGAAAAAGGATGTTGGAGACTGTCCCGCTTGGTAAAGCAAGATCGGCGCCAGATAGTGGCTCAGCTGACAGCCCAATACAATGCAGGTCCAAGTGCAAGTGTTTTGGAACACACAGTTCAGCAGACACTGTTGGATATGGGCCTGCACAGCAGACGTCCCACATGTGTGCCTCTGTTGACTAAGCGTCATTGTCAACTACGCGTACAGTGGGCCCAGGAACATCGAAACTAGACCAAGTGGAAGAGAACTGCCTGGGCGGATGAATCATGATTTCTTATGCATCACATCAATGGTCCTGTCAGGGTACGCTGACTTCCAGGCAAATAGTTGCTCCCCCCCCCCCCCCCCCTGTATAGCAGGCCATACACTGGCTGGTGGTGGCAGTATTATGCTCTGGGACCCGTGGTTGTGGTAGAATGGACCATGAAAGCTGCAGACTATCTGAATATCACTGCAGACCAGTTGTACCCTTACATGGCGTCTGTCTTCCCAACTGGAAATGGAATCTTCCAACAGGACAAGCCCACGTCACAAGGCTCGAATTGTGTTGGAGTGGTTCGAGGAGCATAAAGATGAATTCCAATTAATGTCCTGGCCACCTAACTCGCCGGATCTTAATCCGATAGAGCACATTTGGGATGTCATGGAGCGGCAGCTCACTGCTCAAACAATACCATGTCAGAATATCTCGACTTTGCATGACCGCTGTTTAGACATTTGGTACAACCTGTCTCCAGTCATCTACCAAGAGCTTGTGGCATCCATGCCAAGGCGAGTTGCAGCTGTTTTGCAGGCCAAAGGTGGCGCAATGCATTGTTGGTTGGTTTATTAGAATTTTGGCGTCGACTACTAAGGTCATTTTGCACCTTTTACATAAGTTATATCTGTACGCAGCCTGGGGCAAACACAAACATCCATTAATAAATAGTGAAAAATAGTAAAGAAAATTCCACGGCCTGGACTCGAACCAGGGACCTCCGGGTATACGCCCCGGTGCTGTAACCACTAAGCTACCGTGGACATGGAAGCTGTCGCTATCAAACATGCCCTATGAGCATAGGTTAAAGCTCAGTTCCTTGTTCGAGCGCCGGATCGTATACCCAGAGGTCCCTGGTTCGAGTCCAGGCCGTGAAATTTTGTTTACTATTTTTCACTATTTATTAATATCAGAGGTAGTGGCGTGAAAAAATCCTCCAAAGACCCTTTTCCAATTATTATTACAAACATCCATGCCCATGGCAGGATTCGAATCCACAACCAGGTGGACTCGAGAACTAGAAAGCCTACGCCCTAGTCCTCTGAGCCAACTGGCCAGCCAATACATTATTGAGTAAGTGGTCATAATATTTTAGCTCTTCAGTGTAAATGTTTCAAAATCCTGATTGTAGATGTGTATTTATAATTTTTGGACACACCTTAACCATAAGAGACATAGGAAAATAGCTCATATCACCAGATACAGAATATCTTAAATACCTTAATCTATGTGATCTCCAAGTAGAGTGATAAATTAACTAATAATAATAATAATAATAATAATAATAATAACCCTCATGTGGTCCTACATCCGCGTCGTGCGAGGGGGGGCAACATCTTAGGTAGATGGCCCTTGGCAACAGGTCTGTCTACTCTACCCTTAGATTAATTTTGAGGGTCCAGATTACCCAGTAGGGCTGATGAGCTGATTACATCAGCCAAGGGCCTGCTGATGATGGAGATGGCTAACAGGACCACCCATTTATTGGTGATCACTATGATTAGTATTAGTGTGTTATCTGATACCGGCTCGGACGTCACCTGGATTACCAAGGTCTGCGCTCGTGTTAGGCAGAGGCTCACGTTCAAAAAATATGCCACAATCTCCCAGGGCCACTGGTGGCGAAAGCAGCACCAACCCCTGTTCGGCTACTGCAATGCCACAACCTGTGCCTAGTGTTTCAAGAGCTTCTTTGCCCTCGACCACTAAGGCAGGCAAGCCACGCCAACGCATGAAATGGACCAATGACATAAACCATTTTATCATGCGAGCCTACTGTGCAGTCACTAAATTGGAAACTGACACTACAGCTTACAGACAACGCTTAGATAACACTTTCAAAGAGACATATCTTCACATCACAGTCACTGAACAATGCATTGCAGATCAGCGTCACACAATTATTATGAACAATTTAATACCCTTACCTACACTACAGAAAATAAAGCAAGAAGTTGCACAACAGCTACAAGAACACGTGCCATCTACACAAACTGACACCCAACACACAGATTCAAACACTAATACTGACATCACTATTGAACTTGAAGAACACACACTCAACAATGAACGTCACCATAATATTAACCCAGAACACAACATTAATACTAAACTTACTGAAACATTAAATGACACCCTACAAAAATACCTTACAGTTTACACGAAAACAGATCCCACACAAAGACCAGGTATACCTAAAATAAACATAAACAACAAAACAGGGGAAATTTTATTTTACATGAATGCATATATCGTACCACAGTACACTTAAGAAAATCTATCTTTAGAAAACATACACCAACTTATTTACACTGGGACTCTTACAGTTAAAGCCGCACTGGGTAGGAAACCAATCCATAAACACACACAAAAATTATACACCCATCAGAAACCTAAATGGCAAAAATGGATTGAATCTGAGATTGACGAAATCCACAAGCAGTTAGGCAGACTTACACAGTACACTAAAAACAACACTTCATTAAAGCAGAACAAACGCCTCAGACAATTATTTAAGTTAATTAAAAACACACCAGACATGATCAGCACAATCAACACATTACAGAATATATGGACACATTAAAGCAAAAGTTAGCTGCAAAAACACAACACCTGAAGGGATACAAAACATGCACTCACTGCAAAAAGCAGAACAAGTTATTCACAAACAATGAGAAGACATTCTATTAGCAGTTAAACAAAGATTATACACACACACACAAAACACTGGTCTGCCAACACAAACAGCACTCCAACATTATTGGTCGTCTCTTTGGTTGGTCTCAGTTGAACATAATAGGGAAGCTAGCTGGATCAGGGTAGAGGAGCAATTAGCTACCAAACATGCCTTATACTGACATAACAACAGATGAACTTGTATCTCACAAGTCATTAAACATACTCACAATTGGAAGGCTCCAGGTGTAGATAGGATTCAGAACTTCTGGTATAAGCGCTTCACCTGTTTGCATCTGACTCTTGCAAAACAGATCTCCAACACTTTGCAAACACCACAGACATTGCCACATTTCCTCACACAAGGAATAACAGACATGGTACCAAAGTCACATAACACTGCGGATTCCACACAATATAGACCTAACATGCCTGCCTTCACTTTACAAAATAATAACTGCCTGTATCGCAAACAAAATTTATACACACATAGACACAAACAACATTCTCAGTGAGCAACAAAAGGGATGCCGTAGAAATCACATGGGTTGTAAGGAGCAAGTCCCGATAGACAGTGTGGTCCTACGGCAAGCTCACAATAAACATCGACACCTCTATGCAACCTACATTGATTACAAAAAGGCCTTTGATAGTGTCCCACACTCATGGTTTTTATATACACTACGATTATATAAAATAAACCCTACACTTGTCACATTTTTAGAAAGTAGAATGCTGCATTGGAGAACTACACTACACCTCACACTCAACAGTGAAACCATCACGACTGACAAAATACAGATAAACCAGGGCATCACTGAGCCCACTCTGGTTTTGTCTTGCACTAAATGCACTTTCAAACAGACTGAACAGCACAACTTAGGGCTACACAATTAAACATAATAAAAGCTGCCACTACACACTTTCACACTTACTCTACATGGACGACATGAAAATCTACACCTCCACAATTGCATCAATTACTTGATATTACACAATCTTTTTCAAAAGACATACACATGCAATTTTGTTAGACAAATGCAAAACCATTCACATTGAAAATGGAGTACTCAGGGAAGGGGGCTTCACATTAGAAGAACCAGATCACATTGCTGCTATGGAAAATGACGAATTTTACAAATATCTAGGATTTAAGCAAGCCAATCTTCTGGAGCATAAACACATAAAGAATACACTCACTAAACAATATCTTCATAGGCTAGAGGCAATACTTAAAACACATTTAAATTCCAGAAATTTAATCAAGACCATCAATACTTATGCCACGCGAATACTCTCATACTCCTTTGGATACTCCTTTGGAGTCATACAGTAGACACACACAGATCTTGAGGGACTTGAAAGGAAACGATGTAAACTGCTTACAATGCACAGAAAGCACCATCCACACACACAGCTATTGAAAGACTCACCCTGCCTCGTTCAGAGGGAGGCAGAGGTCTTTTTGATATAATAGATCTACATCAGAAACAGACTCAGTCACTCAGAGAATTCTTTTACTCTAAACAATACGCATCACCATTACACAAAGCAGTCTGCATGGCTGATACAAAATACACACCTTTGAATCTGAACAGCGTGCAGAATACCCATAACATTCCTACAACATGCACTAAACTTCAATCATGGCTCGGAAAGCAACTCCACGGTAGACATCCTTCTGACCTCAACCAGCCGCATGTCAACAAAAAAGCATCGAACTTTTGGTTGAGTGAAGGGAGTCTCTTTGGGGAATATGAAGGAACCATGATTGCCATACATGACCAGGTTATTAACACTAAAAGCTACAGAAAATATATCAAAGATTCAACTGATGGGTCTTGCAGGAAATGCCATATCGCAGAGGAAACCATCCAACACGTCATATCCGGTTGCAAAATACTCACGCAGACAGATTATTTACACAGACATAACCAGGTAGCCAACATCATACATCAACATCTAGCTAAGATACACAAGCTAAAGGACATTCACACTCCATACTATAAATATATCCCCGACACTGTCTTAGAGAATACCACACAAACTATATTTTGACAGAGCTATAATCACTGACAAAACTATCCCTCATAACAGACCAGACATTACACTTGTAGATAAACAAAACAAAGTGACTTATTTAATTGATATCTCCATCCCCAACACACACAATTTACAAAAGACATACACTGACAAAATCACTAAATATACGGATCTTGCACACGAAATAAAACGCCTTTGGGGAATTAACAGAGTATACATTGTTCCTATCGTTCTTTCTGCCACTGGGGTTATTCCACACTCGTTACACAAAAGCCTGTCAACACTAAATTTAAACCCACACTTATACAAAACCTTACAGAAAGCCACAATTCTAAACACCTGTCACATAGTAAGGAAATTCCTACACCCAAACATTAATACAGTCGAACCCGAATAACTCAAACTCTGATAACTCAAATTCCCGGATAACTCAAATGATATTCAAAGTCCCATCCCCCAGAGCATTTAATTCAATAGAAAATTCACTCATTACCTCAAACAAATTTTTTAATAAATCCCAGATAACTCAAAGAAATTTTGATTTTTGTGAATATGTATTCCTAAATTTAAGCAAAACCTATCTTTAAAAAAACAAGCTTTGCCTGTTGAAACTTTATTTCATTTTTCAACTTTAATTTTTACGTCCACATGAAAAAGAAAACAATGCAAGAATCTTTCACAGTCGCCGGCAGCCATTGTGAAAATCAAAACTTAGCCCGAACACAAAATTGCAAATGAACTTGTTGATTGCGGTCGTTCAGTGGGAGAATATTTAGATGTAGTAATTGATGAGAATGGCATGTTCATTTTTAGAGGAAGTGTTCATGTTGACCATAAAGTTCATTGCATGAAGCAGTTTTTAGAAGCAGTCATACACTTCTGATTGGCCGTAACCATTTTGGTTTCGAAACTTCACTATCTCATTGCCTTTGTTGATGTAAAAGTAACGGAAATTCGAGAAAAAAATGAATTCTCTGTAAAGTTTCAAATATAAAACATTTATACATTTATCATAAACATCATCAGATGAAAAATAAATGGGCAAAACTTGCCAAGAAATGCCTTTCGAAAATTTTTACAAACCAAAAGTAGAATTCGGAAGCCATGCCAAAACAGCATTGGAATTGATTTTGTGTTGGAACAAACCATATTTTGCTGGGTCCGTATTGCATTTGTATATGGATCTCATTAAAACTAATCAAATTCAGAGAAATATTATGAGTATCATGTAATCTTTGTAATCGTCATGTAGCCTCGTTTTCGACTTACTGGATAACTCCAAAACCTGTTAAGTCAAAATTTTTATGTGGTCCGCGGACGATTTGAGTTATCAGGGTTCGACTGTACTCCCACGAGTGCAAAACTTTCCCTCCTTTGCATTTGAGTCCCTTGGGCTTGGCCCTTCTTGGGTCCACCTCTAGGATTGGCTTCCGGACTTAATCCAAATTTGGCGTCCCCAAACTATAATAATAATAATAATAATAATAATAATAATAATAATAATAATTGTAACAACGACAGGGAAAGCCCCTTCGGATTAGTCCGGAGGGAGACGCCCTGTGTTTAATATTAATAATAATAATAATAATAATTGTCAAGAACCCAGTGTTGTCCCCAACAGGCATAAGCCCAAAATGGGGTTAATGAAAATACATTTAAAAGTAAATAACATAATTAAGAAACCCCCCCTCAAAAAAAAAAGAAGAACAAGCAGTAAAAACAAGAATGAAAAACTTACTTCAATACAATTAACAAACCAAAACTAAATCTGGGCTCAAAGAGACCAGAGTCGAGGACTAAAAAAAAAAAAGAAAAAATTAACAAAAAAAATAAAAATTTAATCAAATAGGGGCAGTTGTTTGTCCTTATACTCAAGTGGGTCAATACGATTTAGACTAGTACTCCATTTGACTGTATAATAATAATAAAATTAATTAATAATAATTGTAACAACGGTAGGAGAATACCCAACCAGATAATCTGGAGGGGAAAGCCCCTTGTTGTCCCCCAACAGGCAGACTGCCCAAAACGGGGTTAATGAAAAACATATAAATAACGAGTGCAAATAATAATTAAATAATAAAGACAAACACATATTTAAAGAAAAAAAATAAATTTTTAAATTAATAGATCAAAAGATTAAAAATAAAACTTATAATAATAATTTAAAAAAATATAATGAAATATGATAATACAGTATAATAATAATAAAATATAATAATAATATAATAATAATGTAACAACATCGGGATAAAACCCCCAGAAGTTAAACCGGGGGAAAGCACCGAGTTGTCCCTCACAATAACGGGGTTGATAAAAAAAAAAAAAACAAAAAACATATAAAAGAACTAAAGAAGAAGAAAGAAAAGAAAAAGACAAAACAAATAGCAAGATTAAAAATAATTCAAGAGTTAAAACAGCAGGAAAGGTCTGCTATTGTCAGAAAAAATTATCAATTGACTTATAATTATTATTATACGAGTGAATTAATTTCTTTATTTCTTTAGAATTGATTTACAAAAAGCCCTGACCGGAGCCTGTATGGCCAGCTGGCCGACGTGTGAGGTCTCCGGCGGGGTTATTGTATAACAGATCTTAAGTATTAATTTATAGTAAGGGTTTGAAATTATATACCATTTTTTTTAAAAAAAGAAAGAAAACAACTAACAAAATGGTAATTTTATGGTAGTTCGTGATGGAATTAAGATGGATGAGGGGTTTGTAGTTAAGTATCTGTAGGAAAATGTATGAGGAACTGAAGAACATTGGCAAAAAAGATTAATTAAAGAAAGCTACTATATAACCAAATCAAAAAATTGTATAGCCCATCAATCATATAAATTAGATAAAAAATGGGAAATATTGTAATAAAAATTTTAACTTTATAATAAATCTTTTTAATTACAACTTTATAATAATTCTTTTTAATTACTATCTTTTCACTTATTAATTAAAAAAATTTGTTTAATTATATTCCTTTTTTTATATTTTGTAAATATAATCATAATCAGATATTAAGAATCATTAAAAAGAATTGGGTTATATATAGGGAAAATTGTAAATAGTAAAAAGTTTTAGCAGGGGTTAGTAGGTATTTTATTAGATAGGAGCGAATATTTCAATAATTTTTTAAAAGTTGCACTTGTGGGAGATAATCGGATATGTTCAGGTAAATTGCCCCACCATTTGACGCCGATAAAGGAGATGCAACGACGCTGGTAGTTATTTTTGGTAAAAGGGAGTCTAATCACGTGTGACAATCGGGTGGGATAGGAGTGAATGTTCTGTTGATGACATATTTCAAAAGGAGTAGAAAGAATTAATTGAAGGTTAATAATTTTGTAAACGAATAGGCAAAGTTGAATAATATAAATTTGATAAATGGTTGGAATGCCCAGGAGTTCGAAATAATGTGAAACAGAGTTAGGCAATCGGATGTTAAGCAAGGTTCTTAGAAACCATTTTTGTAAGCGATAAAGACGTAAGAGATTGGAGTTCGTAGCGGATCCCCAAAATTGGACTCCGTAGCAGAGGGCCGAGTGTATTAATGAGTTATAAAGAAGGATTAGTATATAGGAGGGAAGAAAGCGGAGATGAGATATCATTCCTTGTCTTTTATTAAGTTTGGTTAAAAGAATATTAGTATGTAAGTCCCAGGTAAGATCATGTGTCAAATGGATTCCTAAGTATTTAAAAGTATTTGTGGCTAGTAATAAGTGTGAATTATAGTAAATAGGCAAATCTGTGGGAACATTTAGCTTATTCCGTTGGAAAAATAGCATGTATTTTGTTTTGTTGAGGTTTAAGGTAAGCGAGTTGGCTGAGTTCCAGTTGCTTAAGTTAGATAAAGTTTGATTAATATTAGTGGCAAACAGCAAGGTAGCATCGTCGGCATATAAGATTAAATTTGAAGAGGCAAGTGTTGAAGCCAAGTCGTTGATAAAGAGGTTAAATAATAATGGTGAAAGGATAGAGCCTTGTGGGACACCTATATTGCGAATCAGTAATGAAGACGAAGTATCATGGGAGGTTAGATAATAGGAACGATCAGTAAGAAAGTCGATGAGCCAGTGAAGTGGGGGGCCGCGGATATTGAAGAATGAGGTTAATTTGTGAATTAGAAGTTGGTGAGACACGGAGTCGAAGGCTTTGGCGTAATCTAAAAATAAAGAAACAACATAGCTGTTTTTGGACATGTGAAAAGATATGTATTCAGTTAATTCATAGCAGGCTGTATCAATACTACGGTTGGGACAGAAACCATGTTGAGCCGATGATAATAATTTATTGTTATGAATATAAGTGGATAAACGGTAGAAGTATAGTTTTTCAAAAATTTTTGAGAATATTGGTAAGATAGAGATTGGGCGATAATTGTGAAAATCACTATGGTCACCATTTTTAAATATGGGAATAATTTTGGCAGTTTTGAGTAATTTGGGAAAAGAACCTGTGGTGAGCGATAAATTAAATAAATGCATTAGTGGAAGAGTTATGCTAGATTTTACTGCGATAATGACATCTGGACGAAAACCTAAAGGGTCGGGGGAAGATGAGGATTTTAATTGCATTATTACTTTTGATATCTCTTCGGGATAAGTGGGAGGAGCAAAGAAAGAATGGGGAGTCCGAGGAAGATTAAAAGAGCATGAAAGAGGAGGGGCTAGGGGCTGAAGAGGAGTAGGTAAAAGAATATTAAGGAACTCAGACAATATAGAAGAAGTTAGGTTTTGAGGACCTGGTAAGGGGGAGCGCGAAGAATGGGGGCTAGAGAGAAGGTTGTTAACGCATTCCATTTTTCTTTGTTTCAGTTAATTTTTTTAAACAGTTGTGCATAGTAATTGCGTTTGGCATTTTTGATGATAAAGATAACAGGAAACCACTGATCCACATAAAACTTTTAATAGGACGTATGCGCATTTCGGCAGCCACGCTGCCTTCTTCAGCGTACACAAGGATTTTGATCAGAACAGACAAATCAGAGATCTCTGAACAGATTTGTCTGTTCTGATCAAAATCCTTGTGTACGCTGAAGAAGGCAGCGTGGCTGCCGAAATGCGCATACGTCCTATTAAAAGTTTTATGTGGATCAGTGGTTTCCTGTTATCTTTATTGAAGTTCGTCCACAGTGTCCGGCTCCAGTTCTCTCTTATTTTTGATGATGTTACGCAATAGGTTAGAAAATGTTCGAAATTTTTTATTGGTTTGAGGGTTAGGATTGCGCCGAAATTTGCGGTAAAGAGCATTTTTGTGTGTTATTTGGCGACGAATGTAAGTATTTACCCAAGGTTTACAGAATGGTTTAACAGTTTTATGGAGGGTGGAGGCAACTTGGGGAAAGTAGCGGTTATAACCGAGACGAAAATGGTCACAGAAATTTACAAAGAGTAGATTGATTTCAGTGGAGTTTCCAAAAATTTCTGCCCAGTTGGTAAGTAAAAGGAAGGACTGAAAAATTGCTAATCGGGGAGGAGTGACTAAATGGTGTGTGATAGTTATAGGGATATCAAGAGATAATAAAAAAGAATTGTGTATGTAATAAATTGGGAGATGATCGGAGATGGGCAGATCAAGCGTACCACTGGAATATCCATTTAAATGGCTAGTGAAGCATTGGTCGATCGTGGAAAAGGAATTGTGGGCTATAGAGTAGTGTGTGTATGTAGTAATCGTGGCGTTCAGTCCAACTTGGAGCATTAAATCAGTTAGAGTAATTAAATTGGGTGTTGACTTGTGGAAATCGATATTGAAGTCGCCAAGTAAGATAATTGTCTTAGTATTTACTTGGAGAGTAAGAAGTAGAGATGACAGAAAAGATATAAATGGCTGAAATAGACCAGATGTAGGTCTGTAAACAGTAATAATGATATATTTGTTATTAATAAGGATAGTAAGTATTTCATAGTTCTCAGAAGCTATGGTAAAATCAGCTAGAACTGTATAATGTAGGGAATCAGAAATATAAGCTACAATGCCTCCACCTCTTTTGGATTACGGTGGACTGCGAGTGGAGAGTAGCCAGTTAGAGGGGGGATTTCAGTAGGCGAGTGAGTCCAAGTTTCTGTAATGGATAGAATTTGTGGCGCGGAGTGAAGATTAGTTAGGGAGGCAAGGAGTGAAGAGAAGTTTGCGTTGATACTGCGAATATTTAGATATAATATGAATAAAGGTAACTGGTTTTGGTTGGGTGTATAATTGTCTAGTAAGACGTTAAGATCATTTAAGGAAATAGAATTAGTAGTGGCAGACATATGAAGGGGGAAATTGAAATAAATTAATTTGGAAATAAGAAGATTTATAATGAAATTGACAGGTAAGTAGAAAAGTTAATGAATTTTGAGCAATAAATCTGGATATAAAGTTTCTGAACATGGAGGACAGGAACAATTCGCAAGAGCTTAAATAAGAAATGTCACATGTTATCGCAAGTAAATTAGAATTGTCTGAGCATCCATATATAGACAATATAAAAAAGTTGGCATAGTTAATTATCAAATAGCTAGGTAAAAAAGAAAAATTTAAACCATATAAAATATTTAGGAATTGTTCAAAGATTTTGCAGGTCATGGAGATTACGCAGGGTAATAGGTTGAGAGGTATCGGATTTACGAATCATGATATTGCCATTACTAACCCATAGGTGCTTGTAATCTAGGTCTTTTTTCTTTTTTTTGGCTTGCACAAATATATCTCTGAAGTAGGGAGATAGATGATCATTTAGGTAAATGGGGAAATCTTCATTAAATATTTTTGCATCTTTTGTGGTTAGAAGTCTAAAATTCAACTTTTTGTTTCGCAGTAGATTAAATTTAATACTTTTTCTAAGAAATTTCACAACTATCGGCCTAGGTTTTGAATTATTGGTGAATTTCCCGTTGATTCTGTGAACGGCATTTATATCATACTTCGTACAATCTACCTGAAGAGTCGAAGCTATTTTTGTAACTATCTCTTCTAAATTTTCTTGGGGTTTCTCAGGGATTCCTCCAATTATTATGTTTGAGTTATAGGAATACTGTTCAGAATCAATCACTTTCATCTTAATGTTGTCGATTTCCAGTTTAAGCTTGTCGTTCTCTTTTTTTACAGCTTCATATTTTTGATTATGAGAATTGATTTCAGATTTCAAATTACTTAATTCTTCTCTCATTGAGTCGAATTCATCAGTGAAGAATTCAAAAGCTTTACTGAGCTCGTTCACTTGATTTTTAACTTTATCGAGATCTTCAAGTTTATTTAATATTGCAGTTAATTTGGATTTGATCCAATTGATTTCTTTATCCATGGGGGTAAATTCTTCCTTATTAGCAACAAATTTAGGAGGTTTAGCAGTTCTCTTTGCGGGAGATGGAGCACTTGTAGAGTTTAAAACGGGTGCTGGGGATTCGGCAGATTTATTACCATCAATTTCGGGAAGGCAGAAAGCGCACACATATTTACTAACAGTGAAATCATAGTTGTCGAACTCCTCAACGGAAATATTATTGCAATTTGCATGGAACCATTTTTAGCAAGATCCAGTGCATTGAACAGCCTTGTCAGCCAATTTTATGTACTTCTTACATGTGCCACAAGACCTAGGGCCCATACTTAGCCATTATCGATGAAAAAACGAGAAGAGGGATTTTACAACAGAGAGGGGCGCCAACAATGAACATTTTATAACAATGTCAAAGTCGTTAAAGAAATTAAAATGCTACTGCAAGTTTGAATTTAACGACAAAATAGAATACTGATAAATTTTTCGATAAATACCAGATCAATCAAGTCAAACGGGTCTAGGAGAGTTCATAAACGCAGATCAACAATCACAATATCAAATAGATAGTCTGGGCAATCGAAATCAAGCTTACACAGCAGGAGAAAAAAAAATCCAACAATCCACTTACTTTTAGTAATAATCTTTTACAAATACATATACTAAGATGGTAACATGCGCATTTGCTAATTATATATCATCTGATACTCAGTAGAGATTCGACTTAACTTAATTTAAAAGCTGGGTCAACGGTTGAAACTTTTGTCTGCAATTTACCGAGAAAAACAAGAGACTGATTATTCCTATTACCACTGGGAACATGGAAACCTATCAATTCCAGGGTATGCGGAGAAATTAATTGCCCATTAAATATCTTTCTTAAAATATTAAAAAGTGCACTATTAATAACAGGTAAAAGTTTAAAAGTAGGTGCGAGGGAGATTTTGTCAGTAAGATGTAAAGCACGACTAACAAAAGAACTAAAGGACAAGAGTTTGGATTGGAGATACTCAAGTAACTGAGAACTCCCAGAAAACCAGATCCAAACGGCATATAGGATTTTGGACAAAATACATGTAATTGTTTTATACAATAATAAAAAAGTCTTTTCCTTTTTAAAAAAGTTCGTGAGATGTTTAATAATGCCAAGGCGTTTACTAATTTCTGTCAACAATTGTTCCAGGTGGTCAGTAAAAGTCAGTTTAGAATTGAACACAACTCCCAAATCTTTGATTCTATAACATCGCTGAATTTTATTATGTAACAAGTTATAGTCATATATGAAATTGACCACCTTCCTAGAGTAGGTTAAGCAAAAAGTTTTAGAAACATTCAAAATAAGTCCGTTGTCACTAGCCCAGTGACAGACTGAAACCGCCGCCTCAGAGAGAATACGACAGTCTTCCCAACTGTGAATGGCAGAGAACAGTTTCAGGTCATCGGCATAAAGAAGGAAGAAGTTCACCCGGGTACTTTTAATATAATCAACAATATCCACAATAAAAAGATTAAAGAGAGCAGGGCCAAGTGGAAACCCCTGGGGAACCCCACTCCTTATTCTTCCTCTAACACTGGTGGATAATAGTTAATAAATAAAAATGAAAAATAAAATAATAATTAACAAATAACAAAATAATAGTAAAAATAAGTAAAATCAAAATAAAACTAAAAAATCAAATAAAAAGCTGACGTTTCGGATAGAGCCTATCCTTTATCAAAGCAAAAAAGGATAATTTTCTAAAAGCAAATAGAATATTAGAGAATTATCCTGAAGTTATGCTATTTAAATCTAACACTGGTGCTATTTAAATCTTTAACCACAAAGCACCTGTCGACAAGTAAGGAGATAAACCAGTTAAGAAGATTCTCGCTCAGGCCTACTCTACCAAGTTTCCGTAGCAGTAGTTTAAAATTAATACTATCGAAAGCTTTGCTAAAATCAAAATAGAGTACATCAACCTGATTTCTTTGATCAATATTAGAAACCAAGTAATAAAGAAAGCAGGCAAGATTAGTGGAAGTTGATCGATGCTTCCGAAAACCGTGCTGTTCTTCCAGCAAGTAGGGCTCTATGTATGACGACAAATGCGTAGCAACATACGTCTCCATAATTTTTACCGGGAATGGAACAATGGTAATAGGCCTAAAATCCGAAGATGAAGAAGGCCTTTCCGTTTTAGGCACTGGGATTATATTTACCTGCTTCCACTCTCTAGGATAAACACCAGTATTATAAGATAAATTAAAAAGTTTATGTATGGGATAGAGTATCGCAGGCAAGCAGCCCTTAAACACATAATCTGGAATACCATTGGAATGTTCGAGTCTGCAAGCTGACATTTTCGAAGAGATTTTTAAAATGTCGGTAGGAGAAATTTCTGGTAATTTTAATTTCCCATGAATTTGATCCCAATAAGAAGACGAACTAAGGTCCAATGCAGGAGGATCCGTATCGTTACTCATGATTTTCCCATGTCTTCCGCTGAACAATTATTTGACCAATGCTTTCTGGAAGAATTATTCCCCAACAACTTCTTAGTAACATTCCAGAAAGTGGAAGCCTGTACATTAAGGGCGATTTCAGTTGACTCATGAAATTCAGCAAAATTATTATTAAAGGCATATTTAAATTCCTTTCGAGCCATTTTAAAGGTTTCATAGTCCGCAGGCAATTTCGATCGTTTGTATCTACTATGGCAATGCTGTTTCTGGACCCATAATTGCACTGTAGTCTTAGAGATCCAACTCGGAAACCTATAACTGTACATTCTAAATGCATTTTGCTTACATTTTGGAACATTATTGTCCAGAACAGAGGAGATGCGATCGACGATACAGCTCCATAGGTGGTCAACAGACTGAATCGAGTCAAACACAGACCAGTCAGTAGATGAAAGCTCTTCATATATCTGTGAGAAATTTGCCCTCTTGAAATCACGACAGGGGATAGTTCCTGAAGGAGTCCAATCCAATAATGGGACACGACTAATGATGTTCAAAGCAGGATGAAATTGGTCTTCTATCACCAGAGGTGGATATTTTCGTCTAACTAATACAGGTTCAGAGGCGAGAACCTTATCAAGCGTATCGCCTCTATAATTCAGGATTGTGTTATAATTTTGTACACCTGCATGTTCTGCCCACAAAGAGGTAACTCTTCGCCTGGTGATATTAATATTGTTACAATTACGTTTAGAGTCTGAATCGGTGAAATTAAAATCACCAGTAAAAATGCCAGGGTAATTTAAAGTGATGACATAATCAGCTAGTTCATCCAAAAATTGTTGATATAGCCTATTTGAAGTAACAGGCAGGATATTTATTGACCAAATATTTAAGTTATTAACAGCATTAATTTTATTCATTCTAGACTTGAAAGTTAGTTTAACACCAACAACGTCAATCAAAGTTATTGAAGATTTAAAGTTGATCCTTTCCGACGATATCGAAGTGGGAACAGCTATTAATACACCTCCTCCTCTTGCAGTCGCATTACGATCGGCTCTATATACAGAATGAATCATTGAAAAGCATGTAATCAGTAACAGACGAATTGAGCCAAGTCTCAGTAAGAGAATAAATATAATTTGGATTGAGCGAAATAAATTTAAAAGTTTGGGAAATTTTAGTTCTCAATCCTCTGACATTTTGATATAAAATATTTATTCTCATTATGTACTTGGAGTTGGGTATCCTCCGTACTGTAAATCTGATTAGGATGCAGCTTGCCAAAAAAGTGACTAACTAACGTGCCAGCAGGCCAACTACTCGGATTCAACACCCGTTCGGAAGCATTTTTATTAACCATCATGAAAAATGAAGAATAGGTATTAAACCTGGTCTTAAGCCTATGACACTTGATAAGACTCTCTGATGGTAATAATTCTTGAAGGTGAGTTCTTAATTGAGCATCCTGAGTATCTCGATCTAAACGTGATATGAAAAAATTTTCAGTATGACTCAACTTCAAATTGCCAGATCTTACCTTCAAAAATGAATTAGAACCACTTCCTAAAATAACTGTCTTTTTCTTTTTAATTTCAGGATTACATTTGGTCATTTTTTCACTTCCTCGAATCGTGTGTGATAAACCGTTAAACTCAACATTTGGGCGAGTCTCATTCTCGGAGTTAAGCGGTGATTCTAAATTAGAAACGATCATCCCAGCATAAGCGGGAATAGCTCGATCCTGCTGAACATCTTTAGCCTTGATCTTAGAGGCTGAAACAATATCCAATAATTTATCAATTTTCTTATGTAGGTTTCGATTTTGCTTTTGAATTTCATTATTTATTTTGATAAACTCTTGAACAGCATTAACCAACTTCTCTATCGCCTCTAAAACCATTGATAAGTTAGCATTTCCTCCATTATTCAAAACTTCAGGCACTTGATTATTAATTCTTGCAACGGATACAGACAAGTTAGAAGAAAAAGATGAATTACTTAACTCAGATTGTTTTTTTCCATCGTTGAAATTAGCAGGCGCATCCCCACAAAGTGGACAGCTCGAACAGTCCGCGATATGCTGAATTTGCTGTTTCGGCACATTAACACATAAAGCGTGGAAAAACTCACCACATTGACCTGTACATTTAATTTTAGGATGTTTTCCATAAATATTCTCTTCACATATGTCACAAAATCCAGAAGTTCCCTGTTTGACCTTTTTTTCCCTCAGCTTAGCCATAAGTTAAGGAGAGGAAACAACATGCGACCATGGTAATAATATGTTAATAATAATATGCACCATGGTATACTTGGTTTAGCTGTCATAATGAAAACTGGGCATGCTTTTCTCTCTTCTTGTGTGGCTTCAACGGTCACCTGACAACCCCCATTTGAATTTTTACATCAAAGATCGCATTTGTGCTCCTTTGCCATGTGATTTCAGTCCTGCTGCGAGTGAAAATCACTCATGTACTCGCTGGCATTGAGGTTCAGATGTGGTGTCTTGTGTGGCAGGAAAATGAATAGAGTATTGATGTCTGCCATGTCACCAAGGATAGACATGTGGAACAAAACTTTGAAAAATTCTCTATCCATTAATGCGTGTTTCCTCAATATCTATCATGGTTACTGTTCTATCAACTTCTAAAAGGAGGTATTTATGAATCACTCTGTATTATTACTAGCAGTTGATATAGGAATCCCCAGACTGACTGCATTAACTTGCACACAGCAAGTATAGCATTTTGGTATTACAACCCCGTTGCAAAAGTTAGGCAAGTTGTCAATTTTGTATAGTACTAAGAACTTTTTAATTGTTAATTTGTTCTAGAGATAATACAAACGGAAAATCACAATTAATTTATTTAATTAATTAATATCCACTCATGCATAGTGCACATAATTTGCTGTGATGGATATGCAAAAACACAGACAGTCATCTGTAATCTATGGAAGGACAATCAGAACACCAATTGAACTTGTCCCGAGTAATGTACTACTAAAATAGAGAGAGCATGGCGACCAAGGAGAATGAACACGTGTAAGAAGTGTTGTCCAAGGTAATGATGGATTTTATGCGGCGTGATGGCAAACCCGCACAGTTTGTCACTGAAACATCAGTTAGCATAAATGCAACAGGTGGAGTGTGAAATACAAACACAACTCTGGTTTTTGTTATGTCAGGTGGAGTGGGCATAACTAGCGAAAACTCAAGGGTCTTCTGAGAACGATTAATGTGCTGCGATGACTGGGAATCTTCGATAAGAAACGAGCAGGAAAAGGAGCTCGGATCAAAGGGCAACACAGACAGCGAAGAACCTCAGGAAATCGCCCAGTGAGAAGAAGAGCCATAATGAACCCAGGAGTGGAAGCAACGAAATGACGCTGACATCCATTAGTGAGAAAGAAAAGGAAAGTGCCAGTCAAGATCAGTGCTCCGATCATATGTGCTCTACGAAACAACACATTATTGTGTTAAACTAGATCATTGCATCAATTACAAGAGGTGTCACATCAAGAGTGCAACTAATCAATGATCCTACACAGATACAGAACTGTAAGTACTGAAATTATCAGTCTTATCTTGACTACATTAACTCATCATAGTGGATCTGTAAGAGTAAATTAAAGCCTGACACAGGACGCTTTTAAATGTTAATCAGAAAGGGTTACCGAACAATAATAGAGTTAACTAAACAATTACTGAGTAAGAACTTTTTTCTTAATTAATAAGCACTTGCGCGTCTTTACTTTTGTTAAGGAATTTCATATCTTAAAAGAATTTTCATATCTGATCCCTTGACCTCAAATAAATTGTATTTTAACTTTGCATTGCCCTAACAAATCTAATTTTATTGATTTTAATTTCCATAAAATAAATCATTTCTTTAATACTTAAGAAATTGAGTTTTCAATGAATGCTTTGATGGTTAAAGATTATTCAGAGAGTGAGGGTTGTTAGTATAAGATTTTGGGAGGGACAGAATCAAATCATGTATAACCACGATAAATAGAAAGGACTATTGAGAGAAACCACTGAACCACAAAATATATTAAATAATAGTTTTCTATAGCGAGGAGAGAACCGGGTTGCTTCGCTCAGGTAAGTGGGAAAGCACTAGCCGGTGGCATTATCTTCATGTGTCAATAGATATAAATATTGTTAGAAATTAAGATAAATATAAGATGAAAACTGCTTGTCAGTCAGGGATTATTATTTAGTGGGGACAATTGTGTCTTGTTTCATAAGAATATTGACTTGCTTAAAAGTGTTTTCATCATACTGACATATTGGGCAACTTAAGTAGTGCAAAGCAGATGCATCAATCATCCTTTTAATGCACAGGTGTATTAACAGACTTATGCGGAACCATACTTATCGATTGGCGAAAACAGTACTTAAAATAACGTTATAATCACTTATAGCTCGTCATTACGAGTTCTTCGATATATTACTTACTATATCTTAGCATTGAAAATTTCTAGAGGGTGTTATAATAGTACCATTAGGGCATGTGCCATTGTACCAATTTAGATCATCTTCGAACTATTTCGTGCAACAAACTATATCAATCGACTGGCGAAAAAAGGTTTTGAAAATCTTTCATAGACTTTGAAAAGATCGGGTTACAGATGGACACGTTCCCCCACAGCACTTTTCGATACTTAATAATATAATCTTGCACTTGATATACCTTACTTTTAAGGACTGCATATTTACACCCACCCTACTCGCTAGATTTGGCTCCTGCAGACTTGCCCTGTTTCCAACAATGAATATCCAGTTGAAAAGTCGCAGTTTTGATACAATTGAGTAGATCCAGTGCGAATCGCAGAAGGTGCTCGACTTGCTTCAACAAAAAGACTTAGTTAACTGAAGTAAATCATTTGTTAAAACTTGCTTTCTTTAAAAAATAAAATCTATTGAGGCACAAATATCTCCAAGAAATTACTTTAAACCCAACCTGAAAATGTTCAAAAAATAAACTAAAAAATTTTCAATCAAATACAATATACGGGGGGAAATGATACTTTTTAAAAGAGTCATCCTCCAACATATCAATGAACTTAACCAAATTTTCAAGATGTGAAGTATGGGGTGATTCAAAAATTACTGTGAGTAGTGCATGGAAACACGTACACTTTGCCTGAGCTGAAGGGGGAAATCACTATTGAAGTTCTGCAAATCTCAGCAGCCATATTGAGCAGAGTGTTTCACATCATGCAACTGCATGCTAACCGATGTCGTATGCCCAGTGGTGGACATTTCCAGCATCTATTTCCATCAAATACCATTTCCAGCCATTGCACAATAACTTTTGAATTACCCTGTACAATACAAATATCGTAAACGACTTGAAATGACACTGATGGTGGATATTGTCCAGCATAAATCAATCTCGGATAAAGCCATATGTGACTGTTGTTGTCATTATTGTTGTTGTTGTTGTTGTTATCATCATTGTAAGATAATTGAATGTTTGTATTATGATCTTTGTTTCTGTTATGATGTATTGGGCTTAGTCATTTCAGGCATCTGCTGATGACTGTCCATTTTCTCCCTTATTGAGAAATAAAGCATAATTAATTAATTATTAAAGAATGGAATGAGATTTCTTATCAAATTTTGTCAACTGTTTTTTCATTCTTCAGATGTTAATTTATTGCCCATAAAAATGAAACACATGGAAATTAAAAAAATGAATACATTAAAAGAGATTTCATAAGTTCTGTTTCCCCAACACAATTTTTAAGATGAAAATTAAAATGTTTACACAAAATTTTACATTTAAAATTCAAACAATGAAAAACAGTTGACAAAATTTTGTAAAAAATCTCATTCCATTTGTTAATAAATTTAAATGGAAAACATTTTGAAAGCTCAAAGGGAATTTCAAATTTAAATTTCCTAGTTATTCAAAATTTAGACCCATGTATAAAGAATTTATTAATATCATGAAAAGGATAATTAATGTCTCTAATGGCTGATGCAATTTCTTTAAAATGAGATAACTTAATAAACGAGTCAAAGGATAAAATATTATGAATGTTGCAAGCCTCAGTCGTTGTTAATTTGAAAGAAAGCCTTAATAATTGATTTTATGCCATCTTAAGAGGATGTAAATTAAGTTCATAGGTACTAGACCAAATCGTAACACTAAAATTGAGAACTGAAACAACTAATGCATTAAAGACAATAACCATTTCCTTACTACTCTGGGTATGTGCTAATTTTTTAAACACGAAAAATTTATGTTCTAATTTTTTGGTAATCAAGGCAATATGTAGCTTAAAAAGGCAATATGGAATATCGTCAAAAACTAATAGTAAAATGCACAAATCCTCAGAAATAATATTGCACCTCAAATTATGAGAGAAAGCCAGTTTTCCAGTTTTTTGTTGATTCAATTTCATATCATGCTGATAAAATCAGGAAGAAATTTTCTGTAAATCTTCATCAATGGTCAATTCCATGCTAATGTATCCCAAGAGACCATTTTTGTGAAGTATAACTTATCAGAATAATTCATTTATTATTCAGTTCCTTAACATTCTAAGTTTAGGAATTTATGGCATTTTTTGTGTTGGTATTGTTGGCTGTAAGCATGGAATAATCCAATATGGTAGCCAGCAAACGTTAAGGAAACCATGCTGCTTCATCCTACTTTTGAATAACGGATTTGTATTCCAAATAGAGCATCTCTAACTTTATATTTTTACAGGTAAATATTCTTATATTAGTATATGGATAACTAATACTGATTTGTAATAAATGGCGTGTCTAACTATAGAATAAAATTAAAAACAAGCATGTATCAGTGTGTAGTATAGGTCACAATAAAATCAGTTATTTTATTTTAGCTGGTCAAAGGATTGACATCCAATGGTTGTTATTTTTTTTTTCTTTCTTCAGCTTCTATAAAATGATATAGTAACACTGACATAACCTCAATTGAATTAGAAACCATGTTTAATTTTAAGGATTAATTGTAGTGTAGGTCACACAATTCTATTATTTCTTGTGTGAAACAATGGGTAAAACAGCAGCTGAAAGAAAGCATATACAGTGGGAAAGACAGAAAAAAGAAAATTACACTAAATTTAGGAAGAAAGAAAATGAGACAGAAAAGAATTGGAGAAATAAAAGAAAATCAAACATGAACAAAGATGAGAAGCTAAGAGAAAAAAGAGGTGTTTGGAACAGCAAAGATACAGAGTTAAATCTAGCAACAAGAAACTTGAAGATTCTGCTATTTCAGAATCTCCCGGCAAGGCTTTCAATATGAAAGGCTATGGCAAAGGCTAAAAGATGTTCACCAGCTAGTCCAGGAAAATGCACTGCTATTGTTGTCAATCTTGCCAAGCAATTTTCACCCCAACTGTTGAAAACAGAATCTAGAAAGAGAACATAAGCTACAGAAATTATTCCAGAAGCAAAAGAGGCTGTTAACAACTACTATGAACAAGATGATGTGTCATATGCCTGCCCTCGTTTGTGAGACTAACAAGGGAATCCCTCGAACATGTATGTCACAAATTTCCACCAAATTGAAATATGTTACTCATCTGAAGCTACTATAGATGCTTGCAAAACAAGAGAGTGCGAAATTGTGTTTCTTTCAAAATAAACCGCGAAAACGAAAAAATTTCAGCATGTGTAGCCATACAAGGACTCCATTGTTAAAGCGGTTAGGCTAGGTGGGGTTCCCTTGTAAGTCATTACAAGAGTAGAAGAAAGAGAAAGTGCAAAAGCGATACCTATTTTATACACTTGGTGAAACATATCAGCTATTTAAAAAGGCATATCTAGAATTTGGAGAGAAGATTGGTCTGTCCAAATTCTGTGCATTGTGACCATAACACAACTGCCTTCGTGCAGATACACCAATCAACTTATGCTTGTGTATATCATGAAAATATTCGACTGGTTTTGGACTGACAAGAACAACAGGAAACCACTAATCCACATAAGATGTTTATTAGAACGTATGCACATTTCGGCAGCCACGCTGCCTTTTTCAGCATATACAAAGACCTGATCAGAACAAAGTAAATCTGTTCTGATGTGGTCTTTGTATATGCTGAAGAAGGCAGTGTGGCTGCCAAAATGCGCATATGTTTTAATAAAGACCCATTTTCCCTCGTAGTTCTTCAGAATTCATCAAGAAGGTGGTATGTGATGATGGAAACGAGAAATGCATGCTACAGTTGTGTAAAGCATGCAAAGACAGGTTCAGAGTTATTGTGAACACTTAATGAAGACATGCTGACTGAGGAAATGTTTTATAAACAATGGGTTAAGGATGAAACAGGAAGATTGACTCGTATGACTTCATGTGTAACAAGGCAAGAAGTTTTAAACAAATTAGAAGACAAATTGGCAGCATTCCTATCTCATTATGTGAAGTGTATTCAGTCACAACACTTTGAAGAAGAGAAAAAATTTGAGGGAAGGAAAAACTGTTGGTGCATATGGATTTTAGTGAGAACTACTCTTTTCAATATCAAGATGAAATCCAGCCCACACATTGTTTACTGCCATGCTTTACTATAAGAATGAGTTAAAACAGCTTCAGTCAGTACCATACATGGTTGTGTCAGACTTCATGGCACATGACAGATATGCAATGCCAGTTTATAGTGAAGCAATAATAAATGATTTCAAGCTTTCCCATCATGATAAATTCTTGTTGAAAAGTAAACAAAACCAGTCTGAAAGTGCTGCCCAACACTTCAAACAAGTTTTCTCTTGCATTCCATTACTCTAGGTAATGTTCAGTGTTCAAGGAACTTTTCAGCAACATCAGATGGCAACAGTGTTTTTGATGGCCTAAGAGGTATTGCCAAACATTGTGTGAGTAAAGCAACAAAGGCAAGGAACATTAATCCTCTGAATGTTAAGCACTTCTATGCATGTGCCAAAGAAATGTGCAAGAACATCAATTTCTTGTATAAAAGTGAATCAGATGTCATTGAAAGAAAGAAGCACCTGGATCATTTATGGAGCAAAGTTAGATTTAACATTCCAAATAAAGAAAAACTCATTTTTTTTTAGAACTGGTCATCATACAAGATTCAATATTTAATGACAGCACAGTGTTCAAGCTCTAAGATATTCAATTTTGAAACAGGTGAAACTAAAGATTTAACCACTGAGCCCTATATTCTGGCCAGAGAAGAGGAGTCTGAAATTCAGAAATGCAGAATCAACAGTGGAGATTGGGTATTAGTACGAGGGGTGTTCAGAAAATACTCTAAGTTCCATTTTTTTATGTAGGCTTAAAAAGGTGAGTAATGTCAAATCCGGCAACATTATGTGAAAGAGAACGGTCTTGTGAACGAATGCAGGATGAATTAGCTCAGTCGCTCGACTAATACAGTCAGGAGAGGTAATGCAAATGGTATCCTCCAGTTCTGTTCCCGCCACCATCGTTCCCAAGCCGCTTCGGATCGTCGTGCGCGGTGTCATTCAGTTTCTCTATGCTCGCGGTTTCAAGTCAATGAACATTCACTAACAGCTTGTATGGAGAGGATGGACGAAGGTGAAGATTTTCTCAAATCCATTGTGACAGGAGATGAAACCTGAGTGTCCCAATATACCCCAGAGAAAAAGAAGCAATCCATGCAATGGAAACACACCACCTCACCAACCACAAAAAAATTCAAAGTCGTGACGTCAACCATGAATATCATGGCCTCTGTTTTCTGGGATCAGAAAGGAGTTCTGCTGATCAATTTTTGCCCCAGGGGGAAACAGTTAACGCACAAAGGTACTGTGAAACTTTGAAGAACTTCATTGGGCCATTCAAAACAAGAGAAGGGGAATGTTGATTGCAAGTGTGAGCCTCCTCCACGACAATGCTCGGCCTCATGTCACTACTCAGCTTCTTGAGCAGTTTGGATGAAATGTTCTGCCCCATTCACCCTATAGCCCTGATTTAGCTCCTTCCAACTAATCATCTGTTCCTTAAATTAAAGGAGAAATCAGCGGGAGAACGCTTCAGCTCTGACGAGGTCAAGGAAGCAGTCAACAACTGGACAAAAGAGATGGCAGCAAGCTTTTACAAGGAGGGGATTTCAAAGCTCGTTTCAAGGTATACAAAATGTATTGAGATTAGTGGAGATTACATAGAAAAATAATGCATAGGGTAGATGTACCAGTAATTGACAGTTTAAGACATTACTGTGAAAGGAAATTGTGTATGTAAATCGAATTGCATTTTGAAACTTTTCTGCTTATACCATTAAATTGTAAATAGAATGCAGAATGTGCCAATCTCTAAACAATTTTTATATCTTTATTAAGTTATTAAATTTTTTCCTAACTAATGCATGAATCACCAATTGTTGACAGGCAGTTTCACGAGTAATTGACACTATTTTAATTGCAAGTTTTTATTATATATTTTTACAAAACAAAATTGATACCATTCAAAAGTAGCTGATGAAATCAAGCATTTTAAAGAATGTGTAAAGTATTGAACATTAACTAAAATTGTGCTTTTTAAAACTTAAGTTGTAGATCATTTATCTCTTTTTCTTTTGAAATAATAAATAAAATCCGACCACTCCCATGTAGAGTACAAGGACCATTGAAAATGAAGGTGTTTTCCAGTAGTGCAATATCATCAGATCTTAGCCAACAAGTTGTTCGTAGAAAACTTGATTTTTAACAATTGTTCTCCCATTTGCAAAATTCATCCAATTTATCTTATGCTACTCCTTATCATAGTAAACAGAATACCAGTAGTAGTTTTCTTCTTGGAATGTAACTTGTCCTGGGCTATCTGTTGATCGTCTGTGACAAGATTCAGGACCAACAAAAAGAATCGGCGAATAGGGCCTAGAAGATTTATGTCAAAGCGGATGATCTAAAAATTGACAATCAAGTTCCTATAATTGACACAGCTAGGTCAATTAACGGAAATTAATAAGAAGTTACACTTAAAACCATCATGTTTCCTTTATTATTACACTACATATCTGGATTCTAATAGTTGACAGTGGATTAAAACAGTTAACACATTGGTTATCTGAAATTCTGTTATTACTAGAAGTATTTTCCACCGATCACAGAAAAAGGTTCACGTAAAATTAATAACAAATATTGCATAACATTCATGAAATAAATCCAAGTAATCAAACCCTCACATAGTGGTTCATTACAAGGATTTTTCGACTCGGTAAGGCATTGAACAATCACCATGTTTTTGCGGCCATAATGGGGAGTAAAGTTCCTATTTTTTTGCTGTTCTGGAAGCCTAATACATCGTTTACTATAATTTTACCCTGTTACTTTAATAAAAGCCTTTATTTCGTGAATTGTCAATTACTGGTACACTGTCAACTACTGGTACATCTACCCTATATTGAAGTACAATTCTTGTAAATTTCATTTTTTTTCAATAAACACTCGATTTTTTTAAAATAAATGGAACTTATTTTCTGGACACTCCTCGTAGAATTCAGTGCAGGGAAGTCAATGAAGATGAAATGCTATGTAGACTGCTCATTTAATATCAAATTTTTATGTTAAAACCCAAACAGTGAAACATTTGTATCACCAACTTTAGATGATATTAGTGCTATTGATAAAAAACAGGTGAAAGTAAAACTGCGTAAATCTACAATGGAGAAGCGATTAAAGCGCTGACATTCATTGCAGATTTATCTGGGTTTTCCATAGGATAGACATACTGAGCAAGAAATGGTATTTAACTTTATAATTTTATTGTAGATACTTTGCACATGTGTGGGTCACAATTGTTTTTGTTATTTTATTTAATTATTCAGTCCACATTCAAAATGTCATATAAATAGTATTTACTTGCATTATTTGTGAATGCTTCAGTGTGTCTCATTTTTTTGTACTCAACAAATGAGCAGATATTGCCTACTGAAAAAGTATTGTCAACATTGAGTGGAATTTCCATGCCATGTAGGTCACAGTTTAAGTTGTATTTATTCTTGTTAATAACACAGTGAGCAAGCAGAAGTTTCCTGTGTATAAGCATATATTTAGTAGTTAGTAATCTATGTACAATACAAACTCTTGTTTATTTAATAAAACGTAGATGGGAGAAACTAAAAAAGTTTTAATTTTGTGTCAACTGTTGTGAAGGTCACACATGGAATTAACCCAATATGAGAGTCAATAACGTTGATTTCATTTTGATCACATGTTTTAATGAGAATATTATCAATGTAAGAAAACAATTCTAGACTTAAATTTAATGAATGAAATGAAGCTGCAAAAACTGAATAAAAAAAATAAAAAAAAGTGCTCAATTTAGTACTTTGAAGAACACCAAGATTACTATCATTCGATATCATGAATTATGTTTAATGAAGCTTTCTGCCTTCAAAATAATCTCTAATGAGAACAATCCTATCATGAACCCCAAAATTAGACAAATCAAAAGGAAGTCGATATCTTGGTGCAGTATCATAGGGGCTTTTGAAACATTAGTTTTTAATATGACGCAAATGTTTCTTTTTTTTGCACTCAACGAATGTGTCATGTAACAGAAAATTGTATTATACTTCACGTCATTTTGAAAATTCAGTTAAGTTCATTGATATTTTGAGGGATGACTTTTAATGTATCATTTCCTTTTTATTGTAAATTGTATTTGATTAAATGTTTTAGTTTATTGGCCTACCACTCTCTAAGAGTGAAGGCCTATGTGTTAGTTTCAGAAACTCTTTTTTTTTTGTTGCTGAAAACGACTTAAAAGCTAATGATCGAAAAGATATGTTGAAATTTTGAAAAAAAAAAAATTCTGTCTGTACGTATGTGACCAATTTTGTGCAGCTAACTCTTCTGAAACTGCAAATAGCAGAACCAAACAAAAATTATACATACTTAGAGTGTACCCTAAATTGTGCCTTAGCATATTTTTTATGTCAATTGGTTAAGCCTTTTTCGAGATATTAATTTTTTTCTAAAAATTAAAAAAAGGCTGTAGTGTTCAAACCAGCGAACCAAATCAATCAACTCGACATGTACATACTCCTCTCACTAAGGCGAATTTTTTTTTTTTTTTTTTGTAAATTACTTGTTTTGCTGTGATAAGCCGTTTTGGAGTTATTAACTACCGCCCCCCGCCCTGCCCATCAATTTTTTTTTAAGTAATTCACATTTAGAGGGGTCCTTAAACTATGCATTCACGCATTTTTTATGAAGAAATGGCTGAAGCATTCATTTTGTCATCCCAAACACAATGTAAACGACATGAACAGCTTCCTCTTATTGAAAAATACAATTTTGTTTTTTGAATCCATATCATTATCTCATGGTAGGCCTGTGCGAATGTACCATTTTGCCATACCAATTTAATTTTTTGAATATTTTCACGTAGAGTTTAAAGTAATTTCTTGGGAGATATTTTTGCCTCATTAAACATACATTTCTTGTTATTTTTTACACAACTCATATTTCAAACAAAAAAGTTTAAAATACAATTTTTGCTTTTGTAGAGTTCTGATAAGTGTCTTGTTTTTAATTAGAAAAATTAATTTGCATAACAATATTCTGGTTTTTAAATATTTAATTGATATATAACTATTGAGTGTACACAACTGATCCTTGTTTTATAAACATACCAATCGTTTCATTAAGTTTTGGCATGAGTGTTTTTTGGAAGACTAAAGAATTCATACCTATTATAAATGAAATGCCAAGTGAAAATGGACTTTTTTAATGGGAAAATAATGATTGCAACATTGAAAAGCATATAGTGTTTTAATCCTGTTCTTTTACTTTATTAATTTTCATCTAAATACTCAACGTAAAATTTTGAAAATTAAACAAATAAAAATATTGTTTCTCCACAGTAAACGATTGATAATTCATTTTAATAATTAATAATATTTTGGCAAAAAAATTAACAGGTACAATTATATATAATTAAAAAAAAAAGTTACCTTGTGGTCCACCATAAAGACGACATTAATATTTCAATGCTGTTGTGGAACTTAATATGTTAGACTATCTAAGGATACAATGTAGCATCCAAATTAATTAGAATTTAATCTTCCTTATCATATGACACTATCTGCCAAGCCAAGAAGATCATGTTTGTAGAAATTAAAAACCACTGAAATGAATGACTCATCAAGGTGCTGTGAAGTGTTTGAATTGGGAGACAATAAATGTGATCTCATAGAAACATGATTTATTATTTTTTAAATAAATACAGAAGAAAACGGGTATTATTTAAAATATACAGAATATTACATAACAAAAAGAACCGTTACTAGCATGTTTGATTTACATTTTTCTACAAAAAATTATTCGTCAAAAGACTTAATTTTTCAATCTATGGTAGTAAATCTAAGTAATTATTATTTTCTTCAGAAGCATCTTTCCTGTGTTATTAATATCATAAGCTATATTCCTAAATTCTTGCGAATATGTACAAACAGAAAATGTATAAAAGACAGAAAATTTATGTTTACTCATTTACATATATTATAGTAGATTATGTATGAATGTTCATCTTTCTTTATCTGAATGCACAAGTTTTTCCTTTTCCTTTTTTACGTATTCATCAAAATCCTGTAATAAAAAAACAATCAAGTATTAAATTATTAATGATTAAACCGTGGGATAAATATGAGGTGCAGTAAGGTGAGACGTGCCTCGAGTGGCTTGTACACCATATGAACAGCCTGAGCGCCGGCCAACATAGCCAAAAAAGCAGCCGTTAAAGCCCTCAGATATTCCGGCCAATTAACTCCAGCTGGCATTGAATCTTAAATCAATCAATAAATAAATAATAGATACAGGTCAAAAAATATAATGCCTGTTTAAAACTGCAGCCAATGCATTAAAAAATACGCTCGTAAAAAATAATGAACGATGTGGCTTATGATTGAGGAGAATTGGTTTGCTGATTTTCTGTCGAAGCTTTTAAAATTTTTGCTGCTTGATTTCGTTTGTATACTTTATCTAGTAAAAAAAACCAAAAAAACAACAAACAAACAAACAAACAAAAACTAAATCTAGTGTGATTTTAAAAAGAGAGGAAGAAAGAGCGAGAAATAAAAGCCAGCAGGGCAATGATGGGCCCATTTCGAGTTTACTCACAAAAATTCACTTGATTCACCTCCCATTTAATCATGGCGAACTCGAGGGTTGCTCCTAAAACAAAAAAGAGTGGAAGAAATCGGTAGATGCCTAAAACTTTCTTTCCGGGCCACTTGTCTAAAAGTTTTTCCAGCAAGTTTCCACGACTGTGTACCATTGAACTGAGCGTATGATTTGTAGCTCCTGGTGTTGTCGGGTGGATCAGCAAAAATCAATTGGCTTCGCCAATGAATGGGCTCGTGGCGTCGAGTGGACCTTCAAACACGTGGTTTTGCTTAGCAGGAGCGAACTTTTTTTGCTTTCACCCCCAACCGAGTGATATCGCCGTAAACGGCTATATACTTAATTTCGTCGACACTGAACGCCTTCAAGTTTATCCTACAAGATAGAACTGGTCGAATTTATTAAATCTAGATATGCTCGTATAGAAAACGAATACTTATACAAAGGAAATTCATTACGTTTGAATCGTTTTAATGACATGAGTAGTACGAGTGCTCTTTTTTCTCAGCCGCCATGAACGGCACTGATGAAAGCCTCCATTTCATTGGGTAGGATGTGATTGGCCAATCACGACTACTCTATATTAACAAACCAACCAATAGGAAAAGAGCTTTTTAAGTAACCCTGTCGGGTTATGGAGACGTTGTGTTGACAAAAGGGAAAGCGCTGTAGAGAAAGCAGAACTGCAGACGACCCCGTAAGTACTAAGTCGAGTAGACAAACGCCTCGCTTATGTTGTTCGTTGGCTCGGCTTGTAATAGTCGTTTTTAAATCCTTTTTTTCCTTATCCATCTATTCTTTTGGCAGCGATGTGCGCCTGTTTAAGAGGAGTCGATCGTATTTCGGAGTAGGCCTACTCCCCCTCCGTAGCCGGGGCAGCGCACTTTCTTCCATTTGGTTACCAAAGGCTGCGCCGATAAAATTAAAGACAAGTGAGGTAAAGAACGTTTGAGATGTCAAAACGATCTGTTACTTTGGCGAGAAGGGGATGTTTCAGATGGGAGGGAGCCGGGAAAATAACTTTTCAAGGCAAGACGGTGAAGTTTTTCCTCTGTGTCCGGGTCGGAGGGTCCTGTGGCTGGATGATCGTTTCATCAGGTCGGCTCCGAGTATTGATCCAGTGGCAAGGAATGGCGCTGGCTTTACTGCCGAGTGTTATAACTGCCTCGGCGGAGTTCCGGTGTTTTTGCCCGTTCGTTGGCCGAATAAAACTGCCTGCCTGGGCCAGAAAATCCGGGAAAAGCAATTCCTATGTTCTTTTCGGCGTATCCTGTCGGCAGTAGGCTGTCCGGCACAGTTTTCCTTCTTGGACGGGTCGTTAGCCGTTGTGCGCTCTGTTAGTGCTGGTGCCGTATCGTCATCTCCAACAAATAATAGAAATGCATTTATTATGCTTCGCTGAAAAGCCTTGCATATTCCATTTCGTATATTGCATATGCAGATGGGAGGCAGGAGGGCCTTCGTCGCATGACATTTGTCGACGAGGGAAGCGGCTCTCGATTCCTCTTTCTTTTTTCCCACTCGACGGACACGAGCAAAGGGGACAAGAAGGGAAAAAAAAAGAAAACGATGAAAGCACGAATTCGACTCGGAAAATTTTTTGGCCAAACCAGCCCGAACATCGCAGAAATTTGTGCTCCGTGAATATTTGACGCAATAATTTTCGTTGGAAAATTAATATGTACATTTTGAAGGAAGACGGTTTCTCATCCATGGTGATGATGCCCTTCGTTAGAGTTAACAGAAACGCTTGACAAAATAAGTTTCACTGCAAAGCTCCATTTTCGGAGAATCGTTTAATATCGACAAGATATTAATTTTTGTTAATATATCTTGGAATATAAACTGGCATTTTATTTGTCATTGGATGAAAGCACCTGGCATTGAAATAAAGAAATAATATTTTATTTTACATATATAGTCTATACAATACTTTTTCGGGAGTAGCTGAAAGAGATTAAAACATTCATTGACGTATTAATCGGATATTTCAAATAATCTTAAAATGATTTAAACCAGGTCTAATCGGTGCCCCCTAGTAAATTATTAAGGATCCATGGGGTATTTTTCCATTAGAAATAAAATGAAAGAAGAATATATTTGAAGGTGAATTCCAAGTTTTTGTATTTTGACACCTGTACAGTTTAATGTTTTGTATTATTAATTTGATAGCTTCCATAAATTTATCAAGTTCTTCAAATTAGAATCTAATACTGTTTTAAGCTCCATCAGTGAATGTTAAAAAAGTTAGTTATGATTTTTTCTACTTTTTTTTTTTTTTTTTTTTTTTTTTTTAAGAAATCTAACGTTAAAAAATAAGGATTTTAATTGATTTTTAAAAATAAATATTTTCTCACCATATTTAAGAAGATATATATTTTTTAAAATTTTCCTGAGAAATTTTTTAATGTATTTAAGGAAATAATAACTTCAATAAAAACGAGCTGAAAAAACATGTGCATTACAGAAAATTCTTACTACATCGTATTAGGCATAATTTTAAAAAATTCAGGTATTAGGTATTCTAAATGATTTATTGAATTACAACAAGAATTTACTTAGCAGAGCTTTATAAATAATTTTGCAAAGATTTCTGTATTTTAAGTGTATGGAATCTTTACCAGTTTTGCCCCTCTCAAAATAAGTTGCCATTGATTTATACCACAGTTCAATTTTTTCTTCTCATTACAGCAGGTCATTCAAAAATTGAATTTTATTTTCTTTATTAGGAGTTTTAGTTACAGTACTTAAAAGAATTCATGCTTGATCTATAAGTCTGTCTGTCCAACATTTGTAAAATAACTTGAAAATTGATTGCAATTATATTCTCCCGTTATTGCTTTTTCAAATTCTGTTTTCAACAGCATGGTCATCAAGGTCTTAGCTTGGCAGTATTAACTTTAAGGCATTTTCTTAGACTTCTTTTGCCTATGACATGAAGGAGTCTATGAAAATGCCTGAAAAGTTGATACCACCGGGCTTGAATGTTTGTCTCATGGAAGATGTAAAGATAATAATCATGTCTAATTGTGTCAGGATTGTGGTAAAATTTTAGTCGTGTGTTAGAGTAAAAAACGGCCTAGATGTTGATGCACTCGAAACCTAATAAACTAACATTCATGTCAATTGCACATACAGTGTCCTTAAAAAAAGATTTCACATGCCAATCGATTCGTATTGACAAGTCATTAGTGAATGCAATTTACTCTTTGTTTATTGTTTAAGCACATAGCTGTTACGACCACTGTGTCGAGGCATGTACTCCCTTCTTTTTAACAAGAAAAATTCATTCAGTTTGGCCAAAAAATTACCAGGAAAAGTCCAGTTCTAAAAGAAGCTAAAATTTTGTAAACATTTTGATCAACTTAACAAAATTGTACATTTTGAACTATTTTGGGTCGCCGCATATTACAATGTGTAATGAGGAGGAATGACAGAACACAGGATTTTTAGAATTTTAATGTAAAGTGTTCAAGAAAATGAACCTTTTGGGCAACTTAAGATTTTGCCCCTAAATTTTGAGAAGTTTCTCAAAGCTACTCAACAAATTTAAAACTACTATTGTACCACAGCTAAAGCTTCTTTTTGGAATATATTTAAAAAAATTTATTTCATAGACCATGATATATATAGTCAATTTGTACAGATCATCGATTAGAAGGTTGAAGTTGGTAGATTAAAATTTAAAAACATTCCCATAAGTTATGAAATTTTAAAGTCAAGGTGATATTAATTTGATTAAAAATGTAATTTATTTTTCAGACTTTTTATTATAGTCGATAATAGTTATTTTTTTTTCCTCCATAGGCATACATGAAGGATGGATCTATCAAGCCCTTACTTTCCAATGTAAGATTATTTTCTCTTCCATGTCTTTTGTCTGAAAATAATTTTTTGATGTCTTTGGGGGAAACAATTTTAACAAAGTAATTTTTTTCAGAAGGGTTAAACAAGAGCCCCTTGATGAAGGCTATGAGGCTCCACCATACCACAGTGCTTTCTATCCAAGTAACTTTGCATTGAAACAAGAGCCTAGTGACACCTACTCCCACACAATTGCCGAGGCTGATTCAGCTGGATTAGTTCTTGACAATTCTAGTGCTTCTAAGAAGAAAGCAAGGAAGAAAAAGGGGAAGCTCAGCAATGAAAATGGGTAATAGTAATAATTAATAATAAAAATTATCATGCACACTTGTTTTTGAAAATGTAGTTTGTAGATATGAGGGCTTTATATGGGAAGAGCAGGACAAGTTGAATTGACATACATTACTTTAATAAACCAGTTAAATTTGAAAACATCCCAATTGCTAAATGGACCACATGCACGGTCGAGCGGCGCCACCGTCGATTTTGTTTCAAAGCGAGGCTGGGCTGGCAAGCTTTAGTTAAGGTTAAGCTGTACCCATGTGTTGGCAGTACGGTTTGTTAGCATAGCAGCATTTTATTACAAGTAAATTACTGCTGTTTTTGAAATGTCAACTAACTGGACTACGAGTTTAGAGTCTTTACCCAATATTTGCCATGGTGATATTGAAAATTGTTTGGAAAAAACAGTTAAAGCAAATTTTCAAAGAGGAGAAAAATTTTTTGTGGAGTCTTATATACATGATTATCAAGATTAGTCAAAATTAAATTAGCAAAAATAAAAATTACTGTGTTGAAATATGTACAATTTAATTCTTTTTATTGTACATTTTGGAAGGTGTTATTTAAACAGATGACAAGAAAATGATAATCTAAAAGCAAAAGTTTAGTAAGTAATGGTAATTTTTTATTATGCATGTGCTTTTGGTGTATGTGTATGCTTAGCTTGAAAAATACATAAAATAAATGCTTCATGCCCACATAAATAATTGGTGGTGGCAAATGCATAGTTTTGTTGATTGATAAGTTTGCATACTTGCTTTCTCTCACTAGCAATATTTATTTCCCCACAAAGTAGTGATTTATTGACACATGCAGTAAATTGTAAACCTTTTTTTAATTAAAATTAATTATGGTTAATTAAGGTTTATATTTTATAAAAATGCAAATAAAAATAAAAGGTTAGTCAACATTTTTCTGATTTAAAAAGGTAAATCAATTTGCTCATTATAATTCACACTAACAGACAGAAGCGTTTTTTTGGTGATTTTCTTTTTTGCACATCTTGGGTCCACTTAAATTTGGAAGGATAGGCATATGTGTAAGTCTGCTAATGTTTTTTTCTTGAATTTTTCTTCAAAATGATCACTACATACGTAAGTATTTCGTGTCACCTACAAAAATAAGAATCACCTTAATTATTTATAAATCAGTGTTCCATCTACACAATTTTATTTAAATGTTATTAATTTTATTACACATGTTAAGAGCCATGAAAATTATTTACTTTAATGTATGCTTAACTTATGAATTTATTTACCTGAAATAAAGGTCCAATATCCCTCTTTATTTGGATTATCCATAGCTTACAACGTTTGTTGTCAGTAGGAAATCGATGAAATATTTTTTCTTTGTTGTAGCGGTGATCATTTGTACATCTAGGCACACAGCAATGTGCCATTTTATATGAGATTAATTATTAGGTTAGCAATAAATAGTGAAAAAGCAAAAATCACAACTCACTAAAATTTCACCGTACTGCCAAGACATGGGTACAGCTTAACCCTAACTAAAGCTTGCCAGCCCAGCCTTGCTTTGAAACAAAATCGACGGTGGCGCCACTCGACCGTGCATGTGGTCCATAATAATATACAGTCAAACCCCGTTATTAGGAACTCTGTTAATACGAATTCCTGCTTACTGCGATTTTTTTCTCTTGGTCTGCATGCACCTCATTGAATATGGCTGTTAATTGACATAGTGACCTGTGTCTATTTCGAAGGACCATTCTGCTCAGATATCACTGGTCACTATGTCCTTAGCAGCCCAGGGTTCATTTTAGGTGAGGTTTACGGGGTCCATCACCCCATTTGCTCTTTCAATGAAAAATTTCCGCCCTGCTACCCTTTGATCCTGATGGCGCGCCCTGACACCCAAATATGCACCCGGAAAGAAAATTCTGAAAATTTGTGTATTTCAAAAAGAACTAAGCATTTTTTATAGAAAAAAATCTTTTTTTTGAAAACATTGCCCTTTTTGAAAATTAAGTTACCTTTTTGGGGGGCAAGTGCCCTTTTTAGCCCTTAGCACCTTGCCCTTTTTACTTTCTTATATGTAGTATAAAGAAGTATTGTAATCACGAAAAATTTCGGCCTCGAGATTTCACTGATCTTCACATTTTAGGGTACCTTGATTACAAAAACGTGATTTTTGGAAAATGTCTGTGTCTGTCAGTCTGTATGTGTGTGTCCACGATAGCGTCGAAACGGCTAAAGCTATCGAGACCAAACTTTAAACATAAGATTATAATCTTCCTCGGGAGGTCTGATTAGTTTGCCAGTGGAATCTGTGAACTGGAAGTATCAGTTTACTCCAGGGCAAAATATAAATTTTGAAATTTCTCGTTAACCATTGCGTTTATGAAAATTTTGAAGGGATTGAAAAGTGTTACAATTACAATTTTGAACAACTTTTCTTAAGAAAATTTTTCAAAATCCTAACTGGAAGATCTTACTCTTATCAAAATCCAGTTTTTTGCTAATATAGGTGAAAGAAGATGGTATAAGAAAATTTGGAAGTAATTTTTATTCACAAACTTTTTCAAAATTTCTATCGGGAAGTAGCCATTTTAGACAGTTGTTTAATTTTTTCTGTATTTGGACCAGGACATTTATGTATAAGAAAGTCGTGTGGTGACCACACTTCATTTTTTAAGTCTAGAATGAACCTTGGCAGCCGTGGTGGGAGATAATGCCTGAAATGAGGTATTCTTTGTACTCCCTTTCATCCCTGTGAGTACTCTTGCTATATATGCGGGCATATTGAAAAGTATTGCCTCTATAGCCATAACTTTTATAATGACGGGCCATATCGTGTCAAAAGTTGTTTGCCATTTACCATAAGTATTGGTGAATAATTCCCCCTAGCGGAGATTCTCAGCAACATCATGTTTGCACACGACAGTTCTAAACATGGCGACAGGCAGGATGTGCGGTTAAAGCAACAAGCTGTCATTGAATTTCTTAGTGCAGAGGGTGTAGCGCCCATTGACATCCATCGAAGGTTGAGTGCTGCGTACCGTGATGCGTGTGTTGATGTAAGTACTGTTAGGAGGTGGGTAAGGACTATGAAAGACGCAAATCCTGCTGAAACTGATGTCCATGATCGGGTACGCAGTGGCCGACCAGTGTCTGCATGTAGTGAAAGACTGGTGGCTCTCGTGGATGAACTGGTTCGTGAAAATCGACGGTGTCACCAAACTGACATTGCCAACAGGGTGGGTATTTCACAAGAAAGAGTACATCACATTATCTGCAATGAGCTGCAGTACAGGAGAGTATGCGCTTGTTGGGTGCCCCGAATGCTTACTGATGAAATGAAAGCCAATCGGAAACAAACTTGCAAACAACTCTTGACTCGATATGAAGCAGAAGGTGAAGCTCTTCTCCACAGAATTGTGACCGGTGACGAGTCATGGGCGCATCATTACGACCCTGAAATGAAACGTCAGTCCATGGAGTACAGACATAAGGGTTCGCCACAGCCGAAAAAATTCAAAGCACTTCCATCTGCCGGGAAAGTCATGATTACCGTTTTCTGGGATTGCGATGGCATCGTTCACATTGAATTTTTGGAACGTGGCAATACTGTCAACTCCGAAGGATATGTCAACACTCTAACAAATCTAAAGCGATGGCTGCATAGGGTTTGTCCAGAGAAAGTGCCAATTCTGCATCATGACAATGCTCGGCCTCACACAAGTCAGAGAACGCGCTTAGCACTGGAGAAGCTTGGGTTTCATGACGTTTTACCTCATCCACCTTATAGCCCTGATCTTTTTCCTCTTTCCGAAGCTCAAGGAACATCTCAAGGGCAAGCATTTCTCTTCGGATGCAGAGGTGATAACGGAGGTGCAGAAATGGTGCCGTGAGAAGTCTTCAGACTTTTTCCGTGACGGACTTTCAAAACTCGTAGCACGTTGGCGCAAATGTATTGCTGCCAATGGCGATTATGTGGAAAAGTGAAGGTATCAGTGCGTAGAGGACAGTTAATACTATAAATTCACATTTATCTGTAAGCCATATATCTATTACTAATAAAGTTATAGCCATGGAGGCATTACTATTCAATATGCCCATTTAATATGAATTTTTTTTAATTATCAAATCCTGCATAATGTGAAGAAAATAAAGAAATCTATTTCAAGAAGGTGTTTATTTAAAAAAAAAGAATTTTTTTTTAAACTAAGGAAGTGCATGTTATTCGATAGCTTCGGATTCTGATTGGATCAAGGTGGAAATAAACAATGATACATAAGGGATTTGATAATGAAAAATTCTGATCGGTTCTGCATGTAAACAAGAATGAAGCATATAGGGTTTGAGAACTGCGAATTTGGATTGGTTTGCACATGTTTTCCGTTCAGTGATCGGATGAGAGCAGGCATTCTCAATGTGATACATATATTTGTTGTTTTATTATCGATGCATTGATTAGAATTCGCAATATTTACAAACTTATTCACTATATTTTTACTTCACTGTTGTTAGCATTTTCATTTTGTTACTGTATTTATTCTACTATAATGCGAAAAATTTTGGGCTAAAAAAGCACCTAAATTTGTGGGAATATATTATAAGTGCTGCAACAACTGGTGACCTGGGGGGGGGGGGTTCAAACGAACTTCGGGCTGATGAAGTTCAAACAAAACTAGTGTATAATATACTTCTTACAAGGGAATCCCTCGAACATATATGTCGCAGATTTCCACCAAATTGAAATATGTTGGTCATCTGAAGCTACTATAGATGCTTGCAAAATAAGAGAGTTCGAAATTGTGTTTCTTTCAAAATAAACCGCGAAAACGAAAAAATTTCAGCATACATAACCATACAAGGACTCCATTGTTTAGCGGTTAGGCTATGTGGGGTTCCCTTGTTAGTACATTAGTTATACAGTATATACGAGGCTGAGTCAAATGAAAACCGCTGTAGGAAATCGAAAACCACTCCCATTGCGATCAGACCTGATACTTATGCGCATGGACTCTCCCGCCATCAACTGGCTTTGGTCCCGCATCCTCATGTGACCCAGCGTTTACAATATAGCAGCCCCTCTGTATGAATTCTCCAAAGAAGAGCAGTGTGGAGTGATCTGTTTCCTACACAGTGAAGGCACAAAACCAATAGAAATCCATCGACGGATGTTGGCACAGTATGGTGCTGCATGTGTATCGCAGACTCAGGTGTACGAATGGTGTTGGAAATTCAGCAGCAGCACAACAAGTTTGGCAGACATGCCGAGGCCAGGCCAGGCACATAGTCTTGTGACAGAGGAGGTGATTCTGCAGGATAGACTGGTCACTATCGATAGCATTAAAACAGCATTACAGCTCAGTCATGGTTTTGCTCAGCATATTGTCCATGATGAGCTGAAATACCAGAAAGTGGGCGCAAGATGACTCTCTCGTCGGCTGATGCTCGAAATGAAGGAGAGGTGAGCCTACGTCTGCCAGGAGCTGCTGCGCCACTACGAACTTGAAGGTGACGCCTCTTTGGAGCGGATTGTGACTGGAGATGAGTTCTGGATCCATCACTACCAACCATAGACCAAGCACTCCAGTAAGGAATGGCGGCACTCGACATCACCGTAGCCGAAAAAGTTCCGCAGCCAGCCATTCGCAGGAAAGGTGATGTTGATCTTGTTCTGAGACCACAAGGGTCCCATAGTGGAACATTACATAGAAAAGGGCAAGACTGACCAGTGCCACCTATAGTGAATTTGTGCATGACATTCTGAAACCTGCTATACGCACCAAGCGACACGGACTCCTCTCAACAGGTGTTCTCATCCAGTCTGACAATGTGCGACCTCATACGGCTCATGCGACCGTGGCAACTATCCAGGACTTGGGTCTGGAGTGCCTTTCCCATCCTCCTTACTCTCCAGACTTCGTGCCCTCCGACTTCCACATCTTTGGCTCACCAAAGGACTCCTTAGGTGGCCACAAGTTCACAATCGACACTGAGGCGAAACAGGCGGTGCACGAGTGGCTGCACGCGCAGCCAAAAGATTTTTTTTTCCCGAGGTGTCCATGCCCTCACGACTCTGTGGCGGACATCGAAAAGCAGGGGGACTTTTCATGTGGCATGTTCCAATTGTCTGTAATAAAGGAGCTGTAAAAAAAATTTCTGGTTTTCATTTGACTGACCCTCGTACAATGTATAGTTCATTACACATTATATTAATTCACTTTTTATTTGAATTTCCCGTCGCCAAAAGCTAATACGAAAATAACTTCTGAAAAAGACGTCAACTTCAAAACTGCCTTGATCTGACAAAATCCTAATGAACTTCCATGCCTATTTATATTATTTAGTGTTGTATTATTTAAAATTATCTCGTGATAAATAACATCATAAATGAAATAAAATTGTTTAATTGAGATCTGCCTAATTAATGTTTATTGATTTTATTTAATAATACAAGACCATGAAATTTACTACAGCTTTTTCACATTCCTTTCGTACATTTTCACAAACATTTCTTACTTTTTTCACAATCATTTAGTACTTTTTCACAAACGTTTCGTATTTTTTTTTCACAAACATTTTATACTCTTTCATAAACATTTAATCCATATTTATAATAAACAGTGTAAATTTACAGAACAATTATAGACAATGATCAATTGTAGACAATCATTCACTCGTGAATCAGAGGCTGAGGTCAGAAAATGTAACCGGCGAGAAGAGTTAGTGATTGGTCGGTCATAAGTCTCTGTGAGAAAACCGACGTCATTTTAACGCGGCAATTAGTGCTCCTATGCCTAACTGGTTAGTCTAACTCACTTGGTCTAACTGTCCTAACCTAGAAAAAGACAGTTAATTCAGTGAGAAATTCTCGCTAGCTCTACTCACCGGTGAGGGTATTCGACCTCACCTAGAGGATTTTCCGTGAAATACTAGAGAATTCAAGGTCTCAAACGCGTGGAAAACTCATCGACCTTGCCAAGGCTACGTAGAGTAGATGGCTTCGCACGGTAAATTATGACGTAATTACCAATGACGATTGGCATAAACAGAATAGTAAAAGAGACCTCTTTTACTATTATGGCATAAAGATGTGAAGCAGCCATTGAGATCTAATACTAACTGATTAGATCTCGATGGAAGCAGCAAACGACTGATAAATGAAGTAGGAAACTTGAAAAGATACGGGAACAATATTTAAACAAATCGTGAAGCAGTGAGAAGCAGCAGAGAGCGATAATGAGGAGAGGCGACACTCGTAGAATACAAAACCTTCGGTCAGTTTTGCACTGCTGCGCACCAAACGTCGGATGCTTAAAGGGTTAGATGCCTCTGCTTAGCTCCCATAGAGAACAGTGTTTAACATTACCTTTTATACTGATTAAACAAAGAACAAAAATAAAAATATTAAAATATATTAAAAATATTATAATAAAAATAATATTGTTTTATTAATAGCCTGTTATTTTTATATCATTATTTGACATAAAAAATTAAAACGGAATAAAAGTTTACATACTCCTTTATGTTCTCTTATCTTTTATACTGAATTGTAAAGTACAAATGAAATTTTAAAATTGTACTGATTGCTAAATTTTTAAATAATACAAATGGTTTACAACCAATAATATATTAACACAATATTAGCAAATATTATAAAAAAAATTATTTCAAAGAAATGAGTCAGAAATGAACTATAGACAAATAGTAAAAACTATGAAAAATTAAATGATCTTCCAGGATTTCTTCTATAGGTAATACAATATTAAGAATAGTCAATAAGTTTAAAATTGAAATACTGTATATGTGGTTTGCTTTAACCAATTTAACAATTTAAATTTAGTAGTAATTTAATTTTTTTTTCACTTTTTTGGCTGGTATTTACTTTTGTAATTAGCAGTAGACATCGCTCTATTAAGGAGTTTCACAGATTGTCTCGCACGCATTATAGAAAACAATCTAACGATCACATCTAAAGTTACTTTATACACCGTAGTATTTGAGATGAAATGACTTGTCTATACTTTCACGACTCATAACGTTTCAAAAAAAACAGGATAGATGTTTCGACAGTTCAAAATGTTTACAAATGCTGCTTCTAAATTTTTAAACAATTCTACTGCAACTTTAAATGGAACTGTCAATTGGCCTATTTTTTTTTTTTTCTTTCCTCTCTCACTGTTGTACGTCTTGCAAAAAATAAATCTGTTCTTCATTTGCATAGTTTAATGTGTCAATCAAATTAGTTTTTCATACTTCGCTGTCATGACTTGCCAAAGCCTTTTTTATAATATAGCCAGCAACATACACCAAAGCTTCTACTTTTTCCGTTTCATGGAACAACCCCTCATCAAGTTGCGGTACATTTGTTTCTATATTATTGCTTTTTTCCGACAAAAAATAGAAAGTGGTTTGCTGATTCCAGGGCTCGGACTTGTCCTGAATTTCCTGAAATTCTTGATTTTTATATTAATGTCCTGAAATGTCCTTAATTTACCCTTAGTGTCCTGAATTGTCCTGATATTTAAAAAAATTAACTATTTGTACTTTCAACTTCTTTATTTAACATTTTCACAACAATTTAACAACAACTTATAATCGAAGTATGAAAAGAATCATTCGTTAACCGATATGGAAACCATCTTGAAATGATTTAACACAATATCTCGTTCATGACGAGATCCCAAGTCACATTCATCACATCCAAGGAATCGTTCGCCACTAGTATCATCATTCAGTGCGCATCTCTTCTGCGCATGCAAGAGATCTCCCTCTCCTCTGTGTATGGCGCTAATTGCCCCCCTTCCTCCCCTCCACCTTTTTTCATCTTTACTCCCCCACCTCCCACCCCTGTGTTTCTAAACTTGAGATTTTGTTGAATTTCTCAAAACGTTCAATTTATCATTGTGAAAAATAAAACGCTGTGTGGATATTATTTGGAACCCAACACAGAAACCAATTAAAAAATAAACTAAGGAATTTATTCATGCATCTTCATGTTGAATTTATATAAAACAATATAATTCATGTATATGAAAAAGTACAGACCAATTTTTTTAAAATGCATCATTTTGATTTAAATTAGCAGTAGGTTTTTTCATTTTTAATCGGGCAGTTAACGTTCATATTTGAAATGATTGACGTTTGGGTCAAAAATAAAACTATATTTTAAATATAAAAAAATTAAACACATTTTATTTACCAAATGCTTACAAAGACATTTTTAGCACAAGATGTATTTTATTTTTTTGTCAGTTGGGAAAATGTACATGCAAGCCTAATGATAATATAATTAAATTGAAGAATACGATTTTGGAATGTTATACTTTGTGTGTAATGGGGGGGGGGGGGGGATTTGGGAATTATTTTTATCAAGATTTTGTTGGACTATAAGTATGATCCAACTCTGTAAGAACAGCAAGTACAGCTTGTGCTGTATTCCGAAGAGAGGCTGTGATTTGATTCATCTCATTGATAGTAGGTCTGTTTAAGTCTACTTCCTAAGGATTATCTTTCGCTTGGTGGAAAAGAATTTTTTCTGGGGAGAGATTTTTTGGCGTATGTTAATATTTTTTATTTCTAGGTGATTGGCTGGCAAGCTTTCTGTATTCATCAGTGTTAAGCGAAAATGAATTTGCAGTCAATCTACCAAGCACATTAATCTTGATTCTCTTTGTAAACGTCTATTTGATTGTTGCTGACCAGGAATCCAAGTCCTTCTGATGCTCTCCTGCTACCCTCACTCTCTTTACATCCCCCCTTCCCTACCCTTCTCTTTGCCACATTAACAGTAAATAAAATAACAGTAAAATTAAATGATTTACGGAATAGACTTTCAAAATTACAAAAGAAAATTTTTGAATAATAAGTTATAGAAATAACTTGTTTAATATCTTTGTGAATTGTTGATATCCATTTAAATTGTAACTTTGATGTTATTATAACATATATTACGAAATTAAAGTAAAAATTTTTCATATATATTAAAATAATTAATTCTTCCATTTTCTTCTTTCCTCTATTTTTTTCAACATTTCTTCTGTTATCCAGGGTTTTCTTACTTTTCTTCTTTTTAGCATACCAACTTCCTCCTTTGCCGTGCTGACAAACAGAAAATCAATCACTGATTAAATCATACAAGTTAAAATTTCGAATGCACTAGCTGTAATCCATACATTTAAGATTCTTTGATTCGAATTCCTCACTATAAAAGCTTTGCTTTATTGCGAACTAAAGATTGTCCTGAAATTTTATTTTTCTCTGTTCCTGAAAAATATTTTATAATGCTCTGACCCCTGTGATTCTGAAAATAGTAGTTTAAAACTACAGTGGGACCAAGCTAAAGTGATAACAATAACAGACTGATAACAATAGCCAAAATTGAATAAAGATGCAGCAGAAGAAAAAAAAAATCCAAAATTATAGTGTTAATTATTGTTATTACATGTGTTTCTTATGATTGTGTAGTACAATAGATATAAAGTATTTTAATTGTAATGTAAGTACATGTACTTTAATGGGGAAGAATTTAGACATCAGAAGACACCAGATGGCAGATTGTACTATCCACCCTAAGGCAGCAATTTTTAATGTTAACCTATGGGAGAAACTACAATTTTTTGCTCTGAATTAATAAACATGATGTTAAAAATATTATATGTCGCACTATCTTTATTGATATCTATCACTTTTTCACACGTTCTTATTTTTAATTAAAATGAATTTTTAAAATAAATTTGTAATAAAAATTTTAACAGAAGTGAAAATTCAACAATTTGCAACAGCTATTGCTTTCTCAAATTAAAAAATGCCAGGCTAAACATTTTTATGGAATTAATAAATTATGTAGCTCAGCAAAATGTTTAAAAAAAGGGGTATTTTTTATGCGAATTTTCATAAGAAAATCCATCTGGCACTTAAAAAGATTTTTTTTTTAACAATTTTCGTTTATTATTGAATTTTAATAAATCTTTGAAAACCGAATTGTTTCCCCTCGTACTTATCAAAAATTCAATTAAAACCGCCGTTTCCCTGTAGGTTATCATTAAAAATGGCTGCTTTAGGATGGGTAGTACAATTCGCCATCTGGTGTTTTGCTTGAGAAATGTAATACATTCTTCCCCATTAAGAATCTTTTAATTTTGGTTTAGAAAATCATCTGTCTTCATTTGTTTAGTACCGTATCGTAATCTTCTCTTTTAAGCTCAAGTCTTTTCATGTTTTTTCAGACTCCATTACACAGTACAGTACAGTTTAGTACAGTGTGTACATACAGCAAAGCGAAAAAGGTTGAGGAAAGAACAAACAGTGGATTAACATGCACGCTACAGCTGTCTGCTGTGTTGCTGTCACGTGGACAGTGCATGCGAACATGGGAAAAACTCAGACTTGCTTTCAAAATGATAACAATAAACGGAGTACTGATCACATTAAGCCATGATTTTAACACATTCACGTATTAAGGCGATTGGGAATTCTTGATTTGATAACATTAAACGAATTATAACATGAACCGTGATCACATTAAACGGCGCCCACAGTAATTAATATTTCTGAAAGTAAATTTATATCTAAATTTAAAAGAAAAATAAAATACGTTTCTTACCTTGTTTTAGAATTCACTTAGAAATTCATCAAAGTCCCTTATACAGTTTGGTCCTTCAGACATATGAATATGATTAAATTAAAAACTACAAATACGAAATTCCGATTCTTAACTTTTTCCAACCGCAATATGCCATTTCTGGCTTCTGTATCGGAATTAGTATGGAATGCACGCAGCTCGAAATTTAAAACTCAATAACGTTAAAACTTTTGACACTTTATTGCCAATTTTTTTATATATAATATAGAAACCTTCCTTTAAATTATCTGTTTAATATTAGGCACATGCAAACATTACAAGTTTAATAAAATAATATTTATAACATGCTGCTCTCATAATGAAGAGCGTTGCAACTTGACAAAATAGCGATGTATATCTGATCTTATAAATAATTCTTATGCAGCTACATATCTCAAACTGCTTGTATATTTCAACCCCTACATTTATTTTCTAGCAATAGGCAGAAATATTTATCAGAGTGTAATAAAAAAATGACATTTAGATTTATTCGGAGCACTGGAGCATAAAAGGAGAAAATTTTCATATTTCGCACGCACTGACACCTCCATTACACAGTACCGCAGTCCAGAACGGGAAAAAACAATTCAAAACACAGCAGAAGATACTCCTGCTTTCGTTGTTTTAATTATTTATAAATGGAATTAGGAAATATTATAGTATTTCAATAAAAAACCGAGCCCTTGCAATCGCCCTTCCCCCGTCGCTAGGTCACTTTTGGCTGCGCCATTGCATTACGTCATCAACCTCGCTAAGAGAACAAAGGAGATTTGAACTTCGCGCTGTTGATCGTAATAGGGGGAGCTAGTCACGTGGGTAACGCACGCGATAGCTGTTTGATGCTATCAAATGACGTGTTTACGTTAGCAAGCTCAAATTACAATTTGACATAAATTCAAATGAAAATTCATAGAATAATAACTTAAAAACATATTTTAAAAATTTCTTCACCCTTCTGTCATGAATAAAACCACCTAAAATGTGACTATTTTCATTTTTTATGAACTTTCCTGTATAAATAACGAAAAAATTTTGAAACTGCGTATTTCATTTCTGTGACATTATTTAACGATTTCTATTATTTTTCAAAAAAAGTGAAATATACTATATGAAAATGAAATAAATGCTATAAACCAACAAACATCTCCGATTTATTACAAAAATTTTTGGTCCAAAAAGATCATTTATTAATTTACAAAAAAAAAAAGTTTTCTGATATATCACAGAAATCACTTTTTCCTTCAAAAAATGGCGTGGCAGTAAGACTGTTAAGGAAAAAAATTTACAAAATTTACAGTCTACCAAAATTGAATGAGCAATTTTGCTGGTGAGATTGTGGTTTAAAATCCAAATTACACTTAAATCACTATATTTTAAAATCCAAACGGACAGGATATAAATATAAAAGTAAAATAAATACATAAAAATAAAGTAAACAAACCAATAGTTTCAACAAAAAAAAATTAAGTCTAATACAATATTCAAAATTCAAAAATTAGTATCAAATATAAAATTTTAAAATCCAATATAATACAGGGTGGGCCATAAGTCGCACACCAAAAAATTACATTTATGAAAAGTGTGATGTGAAACAATGTAAAATCAGCGGGGTAAAATATCTTCATTGCACCAAAGAATTGCAGATGTCGACCATCTTCGCCAGCAGATAATTCATGGGTGCAATCACATAGATGGAAACAGAGACTTACTTTATCAAATTTTGAACATCGACTGGAATTGTGCATCAACGCAAATGGTGAGCATTTTGAGCATTTGTGATTGTACCAGCATGTACAACGTGTTTCTTAGTTCATTAGTTAAGCTTGGTTTTAATAAAATAACGTTTATTATTATCAGAATCGTTTTAAATGCTTTGGTGCGTGACTTATGGCCCACCCTGTATATAAAATTTAGCACCATATATAAGACTCTATTAAATATAATATTTTTTACTAAGTATTTAACTTAAGATACAATCCCATTGTCATGAAAAGATGGGGAAGAAAATGCTTCACTGCATGGTCTGAGCAGACTCCAACGTTTCAATCAAACACCAGAATTAATTATTTTAAGTAAATTCTTATTTTATTTTTTATGTAAAATTAGACTCTTATCTTGTGCTCAGCAAAATCTCTCAATTTTCCGTGGTGTTTTTGCGGACATAAATTTTTTCTAATACCCTCCCGTTTTCTATAGTATATTAGGTGGGTTGTATGCACCCGACGCCCGAGGGCGACACCAGGCTTTCATTTTTTTTGTTCCTAAAGCTAATGAAGGAGTGTTCCTCTCCCCATTATTGCCCTCTGGAAGCGGCTATGTTTATGCCTGCATCTATTAATCAATCAGAAGCGCTTACACAAAATGCAGCCTCAAAAGCTTCATGTAGGCGCTTCTGATTGACTAATGGATCCAGCGATAAACATTGTCCTAGTAAAATCTGCTTCAATATTTGTTTACTTATGTAAACTAGAATCCCCCAATGATCGAAATTCGATCACATTTCTGAGGGAAAAAAAAATACATTTGTAATTGTTCTAGCCTCAATCTTGCTTATTAATAAACTTTGAAGAATGAAAAATAGATAACACAATAAATATCCAAAATCCATTGCATGACATTTCTGACACTCCCAATTCATTTCACCGCAATGATAACTTTGAAAATTTCTCGGAATAATATTTAAAGCAATCTAAAGGTATCTTTTAATAAATCTATCGAATTTTTATCTAAATATAATATTTATATTTAAGAGAAATTGTCCCTCCCTATCTCTGCGTCTCTCAGATATTTGATAATTTAATAAGTTAATTTGATATTTATTATTTAAGAAAAAAACAATGATACATGCGTTGACAAATATGGTGCACAACCTGTTCCTTAATGCTACCTTTTTTGAAACGCTTTTTACCTGTGTTAACGTGAACAAATACGCAAACAAAATATATTGTGCACATCTAGAGCACAGGAACTTTCCAACCATATAAGTTTCATGCATATTCGTCCACGTTAACACATAAAATTGCATAACAAAAAATGTGTTGCCGTATTTATATATAGATACTAAAAAAAATTTATCATTGCCTATAATTGTTCTGTAAATTGAGACCGTTTATTATAAATGTGAATTAAATGTTTGTTAAAAGTGAAATAGTACTAAATGTTCGTAAAAAGTATGAAAGCAATGTGAAAAAGCTGTAAATTAACACTTCAAAACTCCCTACTGTATTTTTTCCGATAACGTTTCATATCCATTTAAAAGGCATGAAATAAATAATAAAAGTGTACATATTTGAAATTGTAAAAATAGAGGTTTTTTTTCCTGTATTTTCTTGCAAGTTTATTTCTCATGACAAGTCAAAAATGGGGACTGCATTATACAAGAGGATAAAATTTTTATGGTTGTTTGGGCTCTGAAGGTAAAATTGCATCATAGTAGAATAAATACGGTAATTTCCTTTAATTACACTGGTCAACAGTGAAAATGTACTTTAATTAAAAATAGCCAAATCCAGACTAAAAAAGTGTCCTGAACACAAATATGATAACCAAATTTATTTTTTGGCTATAGTTTTTGAGGTATGACTGCTACATGGTATGACTTATTCAACCTTTTATATATAATGCATATATAGAAAAATCAGTAATGGAAACATGATCACAGAATCAGCCTCAAAGCAGTTCTGCTACACAATGGAAACATTTTGCCATCAATTCCCATTGGTTATGCTGCACATATGTCAGAAACATATGAGAACATGAAGCAGCTTTTACTTTGCGTCCAGTATCCAGTACAACCAACATGAGTGGCAGATTTGTGCGAATCTGAAGGTCGTAGCTCTTTTGACTGGTCTGCAGCTGGGCTTTACAAAGTACAGCTGCTTCTTGTGTGAATGGGACAGCCGTGCAAGAGACCTGCATTACATTCAACGAGAATGGCCAAAGAGATTTCAGTTTCAAGTTGGTCAGAAAAATGTGCTGCATCCCTCACTGGTTCAAACCAACAACATCATTCTTCCGCCACTCCACATTAAACTCGGTTTGATGAAAAATTTTGTGAAGGCGATGGACAGAACAAGCTCAGGATTCAAGTATTTCATTGAAAAGTTCCCCAGACTCAGTGAAGCAAAGATCAAAGAAGGGGTATTTGCGGGACCTCAGATGCGAGTGCTTTTCAAAGACAGCGTGTTTGACAGTTTACTTCAGTCAAATGAGAAAGCCGCCTGGGATGCGTTCCGCCTTGTGTCATTGAACTTTCTGGGTAATGTCAGATCTGTTGACTACGTTCAGCATGTTGATAACATGCTATCTCAGTATCACAAACTTGGATGCAACATGTCTGTGAAGATGCATGTCCTCAGCTCTCATCTCGACTTCTTTCCCGAAAACTGTGATGCTGTCAGCGATGAGCACGGTGAACGGCTTCACCAGTCAATATCAACCATGGAGAAGCGGTATCAGGGCAAATGGTCAGCAAGTATGTTGGCGGACTACTGCTGGGCAGTCAGTAGAGATGCTCCTGACCTTCAGTACAAGAGAAAGATGAAGAGACATCACCTGTAGGCAAGTATAATGCATGCTATGACATTCAAAAAGCGTGATTTTTGGTATGACATTTTCTAAATATTTGTAGCCAACTCAGAATTTTTGTTATGATATTCGTTTTCAGCAATACAGAATTAGTATAAAAAGATCACTTTGGTTTTGGGTACATGATTTTCATAAAAAATTGTTGCCCAGTGTTATCGACATGGCCACATCACAGAAAAGAAACTGCAACAAACTTAGCTTAATCAGAAGTTAACAGTTCTTAATGCTGTAGAGAAATCAACGCTGAGGAGAAAAGATTTGGCCATAGAATTTAACATTCCATCATCAGGCTTACAAAGAACTACAATTAATCAATTATACAAGGTGGATACAAAAATGAGCCGCCCGCCCCCGGGGGGGGGGGGGACCGAGACAGATATGTCAATTTTGATGAATCCAATAAACAGGAAGTTGTGGGT
>JAHWFO010112665.1:89993-140256 GCA_023313115.1 Rhysida immarginata | reverse complement strand
AAGAACTACAATTAATCAATTATACAAGGTGGATACAAAAATGAGCCCCCCCCCCCCTTTTATTGTAGTAACCGAAACAGATATGTCAATTTTGATGAATCCAATAAACAGGAAGTTGTGGGTGATCTATCTATCCCATGGTCCACTTTTCATCATTCCAAATATGCAAATAAGGACACATTCAAATTCTATCTTTAAAACTGTAACAGATACACGAAAAATTCCAAATGAAGGCTTGTTCAGCATGGAATTCCGAACAAAACGAAAAGGAAAAGAAAAAAAATTCCAAATTCCGATGAACGGATCACCGACAATTGCAATCCAAAGCAGATCATGCTGACCATCTCAGGAACAGTGTAGCTTGCCATCCTGGAATTGTTTTGTCTTCTGTATGCTGATACATGCCTTTTATTTGCTTTTTCTCATGAAAGTGAATGTTGTTATGGTGACTTTTGGTAATTTTTTGATTTGCATGTTGAACATTCAAATGTCTTTGTGAAGTTCATAGGGAGGTAACTAATAAATTCAACATGTAATTGTTGGTGATTCGTTCGTTGAATTTTGGAAATTTTTTTTGTTTTGTTCGGAATTCCATACTAAACAAGTCTTCAATTGGAATTTTTCGTGTATCCGTTACAGTTTTAAGATAAGATTTGAATGTGTCCTAATTTGCACTGCTTATTTGGGATGATGAAAAGTACATCAGGGGTAAGTCACCCACAACTTCCTATTCATTGGATTCATCAAAATTGACATATCTTTGGTTACAAAAATAAAAGGGGGGGGGGCTCATTTTTTTTTTATCCCCCCTTTTTATATGTTTTTGAAAATGTTTTCCAACCATCTGCTGAATACGAACTAAGACCCACATTGAGTGCCTATCTGCAAAACTAATGGATGTACATGGGCATATGTATTACCCGTAAGCTGTTCAATTTTCATGGAGATAGCTGGCATAGAAGGAGAGTTATTAGTTATTGCGACTATATTTCAAAGTCATTTTTCTTGAAAGTCATAATTCAGAAAAATCTCGAAATATGCGCAGTCTATTAAAAAACTTCCAAGAAAAATTTTGTCCGATTTTATCCTTAGGAAACGATCTTTCAAGTAGCACCCAAATTTTAATTTTCTCTTTCTGAGATCTTCAGTTTGGATATACAGGGTGTATCTGAAACCCTGTCACAAACCTTGAGGTGAGGTAGTATGGATGATTCTAAGCAAAAAAGTTCATATAAAAGTGGGTCCTAATTTGAACGATAACTGAGATATGAACAGAAATAAAAATGCCATCACTAAGATCAACAAGTTGGGGATGGCTGTGGCCTAGTTGTCTCGTCGGTTGGCTCGCTGATCGATGGAGTTAAGCAACTTCAGGCACGGCCAGCTGCTGGCTGGGTGACAGCCAGTGGCTTGAGGACCACTGCTGGGTGGGATGGCTATTTGAGGCATAGCTGTTGGGGGACTTTAGTCTGACGCATTTGCTGAGTGACCAGTGCTGGATGTCCAGCAGCTGGTGATAGCCACTGGTTTGTTCGTCCGCCAGCAGCTCTTCCATCTTGAACTCCCCCCCTCCATGCTTCGGAGGGCACGTTAAGCTGTCGGTCCCGGCTGCTACTGTCATCTTGCAGCAGTCGTTAGTTACTGGGATGGCGCAAAACTCCCTCGAAGGAGTAAGTGCCGCAGAACTATAATCTACCCTCTGTACAAGATACTAGAAGATCAACAAGTTAATTAACTCACTTTCTACAAAATCTAGGAGGATGAAATTTGGGAGAATAATAGGGTACATAAAATTGTGTTTACCGTTAAATTTTGACCGAATTCCAACGAGTAGTTTCTGAGTTACGTAGTCAACATCGTAACACGTGGTGGTTGTACTCACACGTGAGTACGTGTTGGAATGTTGACTGTGTAACTTGGAAACTACTCGTTGAAATTCGTTCAAATTTTAATGGTATACACTTTTATGTACCCTATTATTTCTTCAAACTTCATTATCCTAGCTGTTATAGAAAGTGAGTTATTAACTTGTTGATCTTAGTGGCGGCATTTTTATTTCCGTTATATATCGGTTATCATTCAAATTCGGACCCATGTTCATATGAACTTTTTTACTTAGAATCATCCATACTAACTCCCCTTAAAGTTTGTGACACCAGAACGTGCACATTTTGAACACGAACGATAAGCTTGCGAAACAGTATGAACATAAAGCCAACATTCATAAACTTTTCATATAGCACGCGACTTTTGAGACACACAGTATTATTGTAAAGACCTTCTGTTCTATTTAGCTGTTTTATAGTAAAAGAAAAAAAAAAAAAGCCAACTATGGACGGTTTATTAATTTCACTTGCATATTAATTGTCAAAGAACTCTGCTTCTTAAATGTTATCAAAACAGCAATTGTTATTTATTATTACAAATTTGAAAAAAAATAATAAAGAGTACATGTATGTTTTTGATTAAAGGTGTTATAGAATGTTAACCCATTCTTTTTTTAAATAAAAATTCTACTTTCCCCTCCACCCCCACAAACACCTAGTGGTTATAATTACAGTTCCCCACTTCTGCATGGGCTGCAGACCGCATTATTGCATGGATAGTGATGAAACTTTGTGTAAAGGCTATGCAGAGCATGGGGAAGAGAATTCTAATGGAAAATTTATTATTGCATAAGGTTATCACCAGGGGAAAAAGTGATGCTGCAAGACAGGCGCCGAATGTGGGAGGACATGACACTTTCTGCCCCCTAAAAAATTTTGCTGCGGAGGGGGGGGCATGACCCCTCAGTATTTTTTCTATATTTTTTCAAATTTCTTACAGTATCTTTCTTATTTTGGGCATTTTTCTGGATGGGGTATACAAAAGTTGCCCCCCTCCCCAATATTTTCCTGAAGTCGGTACCACTGCTGCAAAATCATACAAAGTAGGATGCCTAGATAAGTGCAGAGAAGGGTGGTGACAACTCTCACTTTCATGCTCCCATCGGCCATTTTGATTTCGAATGCGCTCAGCCATGCATAGGAGAAAGCATGTTTTTTGCTCAAATACTCATATGATATGTTAACAGTCTCGCTTGGTAATGTTAGAATTCTCTTCATTTGTTTCTAAACTTTTAATCGTTTGACCTTTTTAAAGAAGTTGGTAACATCGAATTTTAACGAGCAAAAACGATGCTTGGTTGTTGCATTCCTGCATGTAGCAATCATTTTGACAAAGGTGAAAGGCTTTTTCGCTTTCCTGCAAACGCTGAAAAGAAGTATGGGTAATCTATATATATATAATAAAATAGTAGCGAGGCGAAAAATTTACGTTAAATTTTTTGGAGAAAAAGTGATTGCTACATGTATTATAAATGATACTTAAGCTCAAACAGCAGTTTTTAGAATTTTTGTGTGGTTATAAACGATAGAGAAGCCCAAACATTAGTTTTAGGATTTTTGTCTGTATCTCTGTTTATATGTTAGAGGTTGGCGCCAAAACTACTGAACGGATTTATTTGAAATTTGCTGTGAAGGTTATTTAGTACCTGAGTCAACATATAGGATACTTTTTTCTGCGGGAAAAAGTCTCATTCCCACTGGAAAAAAGAACGACTGGTTCCAGCAAAAATATGTCAACAGATGTCGTAACCAGTAAATCGCAGCAAAATGGTTTTGTTAGGGGCCATGAACTTTAAAAATATTCTGAGATGAATAAATAATAGCTCCATATGCCACAAAACTTTATTGATGAAGAACACATCTGAGAGGAGGATATTAATAGAGGCAATAAGAATTTGGGTAGTGTTGTAATTTTTCATATGGTTGTACCTGACACCTGCGATGGCTAAAGAGGGAAGCTTGCTCGTCGATTGACGTGGTTCGTTTAGGTCAACTTTTGCCAGAATTTGACCTCTCCAAGTAAAGAAAATTCTGACATATGATCATTGCTTCATAACATAAATTGATTTGCAAATGTGTGATGAATATAGCCACATAATTCCAAAACTCCTTGAAACATAGGCTACATAATTATAATCACTATGTTAAAAATAGTTTTGAAATATATCACCATTTGAAATATATTTGAAATATTTTCCTTGTTTAATTAACATTATTATATTTATTCTTTTTTATACAGGGTGTTTCAAAATTATGTACAATAAATTTAGTGACATATTCTTCAGGTCAAAAGAAGACGAAAATGTTCTATAGCACTTTGTCTGGAAACGATTTATTTACGCGATACAGCCAACTAAACCCGTGGCTCCAAATTACAGGAATTGTTCAAAGTGCCCGCCACCAGCTCGCACGCACGCTTCGGCTCGTTGCATGAGCGACCGTCTGATGTCATGGAAGAGTTCGTCGCCAGCATTACGAACGGTTTGGCATGCATTTTCAATTCGTTATTGCAGATCCATAATGTTAGGAACTTCTGTGCTGTAGACGATCGTTTTCACATGACCCCACAGAAAAAAGTCCACGGGATTAAGGTCTGGTGATCTTGCAGGCCAGGCTACCGGTCCACCTCGACCTATCCACCGATTCGTGTATGCAGCATTAAGGTGTGCTCGCACAACAGGGCTGAAATGTGCTGGAGCGCCATCATGCATGAACCACATGTTAGATCTTATCAAAAGAGGAACATCTTCCAGTAATTCTGGCAATGCATTCTGCAGAAACAAAAGATACGTTCGCCCAGTCAATCGTGGCGGCAACACATAAGGGCCAATTAAGTTATTTCCGACAATTCCACACCAAATGTTCACGGAGAAACGCTCTTGATGCACTCGAGCTCTGGTAAAATGCGGGTTAGCATCTGCCCAATGGTGCTGGTTGTGAGAATTTACGATTCCTGTCCGGGTGAAGGTTGCTTCGTCCGTGAAAAGTATCTGGCTGAGACAACTAGGGTCTGCAGCATGACGACGTTGTATCCATTGGCAAAATCATTGTCGGTGTGGATAGTCCGTTGGGTTCAGTGCCTGAACCAGTTGCAGGTGGTATGGATGCAAAAGCTGACGGTGAAGAATGCGCCAAACAGATGAGTGCGGAATGTGTACCATGGAAGAAATACGACGGGTGCTTGTCTGTGGTTCATCATGTATGATGTCAATTATCACATCCTCCTCATCATGTGCTACAGGCCACCCTTGTCCTGTTTGACGGCCAAAGGAACCACGCCCCCTCAAATGTCTGTCGACAGATGCAAATGTTCGGTTATTTGGCAAACGTCTATTTGGAAAGCGTTCTTGGTAGAGTCTTCTTGCTTCCACAGCATTTCCGTCCGCAAGACCATACATTAGGTGCATGTCAGTGTATTCTGCACTGGAATACGTGTACATGACTTTTTTTTACGTAAATCGTAATGCGTATGTCAAAGCACGCAAACGTTCTGAAATTGATATTCCCAGTGGATGTACAATAGTGAAACTACAGTAATGGAAACAACCGTACACAACTAATGGAACAATCCTAAAGTAGGTTTTAATGGAACTGCTAAAATATCGTCCGCTAACTACCGTGCTTCCCTACTCTATGATATTGGATTACTCGCAAACAAATCGTTTCCAGACAAAGTGCTATAGAACATTTTCGTCTTCTTTTGACCTGAAGAATATGTCACTAAATTTATTGTACATAATTTTGAAACACCCTGTATTGTATTACTTATACAGGCCGAACTTCGTTATAATGAAATTGAAGGGGGTGCCTAAATTAATTTGTTATAATGAAATTTCGTTTTAATGAAAACATTATCGGCCTGTTTAATTTTTAATAACTGTACAGTACAATTTAAAACACAAATAAATATGTAGTATATTTAAATTAACAAAAATACACACTGATGCTTAAAAAAAGTTTGTAATTTTTGATTGAACACAATTTTTAGTATTTTCTTTTAACAAGAACTCTTCTAGTGCATGCATGTTTTCAAATATAGTTTGAGGAACATTTTCCCGACTAGTTACAAATTCTTTTAATTTAGAAAAACATTCACTTGCTTCTTTTGTGGTAATGCTTGGCTGGTCAATCACTTCATTTTGTATGTCTACCTCTTCCTCATCTCCTTCCTCTAGGGGTGCATTAAACACAGTTGTAATAATATCGGCATCGATGACTCTACTGCACGTAAGTACGTCCTGATCAACATTGATGTAATCCATAAAATCCAGCTTCTTGAATTGATTTCCATAAAGATTGTGTTTCAGGATTACTCAGCAAATTATCATTGTGTAATAGAGCATAGTCAGTATCTGCGCAATGATTCAAATATCCAGCTTTATTCCCAACATTTCGATATTGTTTTTTCCTTCACTAAGTACCAGGATACAGCAATCAAATCAATAGGCTGCTTCACGTCAATAAAAGGCAACGAGACATTCAAAGGAATGTTCATTAGGAATTGTTGTAGTAATCGGCTTCTATACACTGCCTTAACAGCACGGATGATACCCAAATCTAGTGGCTGCAAAACTGCTGTACAATTCAGTGGAAAAAAACTTGTTACAAAACTTGTTACAAACGTTTTTTAATTGTGGTGGTGCATTGTGAGCAGAGCAATTGTCGACTAACCGCAAGATTTTGCGATTTTCACTTTTCATTTTTGCATCAAGTTTATTAAGCCATTCAGCAAAATGAGCGCACATTTTTGAAACATCTAGTTTCGCTGAATTTCCGATGATTAGGGGTTTCCACTCTCCAATTCCAGATGCCTTACAACATAACAGTGCAGTCAATCTTTGCTTTGATTTTTTGCCACCCTTGCAGCATTCACCTTTTACAGCTATTGTACAATGTGGCAGCAAGTGGTAGAAGATGGCAGTTTCGTCTGCACTGAAAATGTTACACACATCAAAGTCTTTTTTGATTTCTTTTATGCGTCCTGTTCTTCACGTGTTCACTTGATCCATTGACACAGAATTTTCTTCTCCACAAATAGCTTTCAATGAAATACCATAACATGCATTAAATCTGTAGAGCCATCTTGAACTTGCTTTGAAATCCACATGCCCTAGGGCAGATGCAAAGGTTAAAGCCTTTTCTTGAACAAGGGGACCACTTACTGGAATGTTTCTGGATCTTACTTCTTGAAACCATTGAAAAACAGTTTTTTCAACATCTTCATAATTTGCACATCTTATTCACTTACGTTGTGGACTGATTTCCTTCTTGGCAAGCGTCTCAATTTTGTCCTGTTTTTTTTTTTTTAAATTGTACTTAATGTTGAAGAAGCCATGCTGAAATTTTTAGCAACTTCTCCCTTTTTTTTTGTCCCCGCCATCTACTTGCTCGATCATCTGCAATTTTTCACCAAGAGCAATTTGCCGGCGTTTTTGTTTTGTTGCCATTGCAGAACAGATTTGACTGTAATGTTTCTCAGAGTGCTGTGTAACAACTGTATGCACTGATGGTACAAAATTCAACTCAAAGTCACAAATGAATACACAAAAAAAACCCAAAAAAAACCACCGCAATCACAACTCTGGTCACAACTTTGCTCAGTTCAGAGCTCTGCTCAATTCACGACCGTGCTGGATTCAGGACTGAAAATTCAAAAGTTCTTTGTTCTCTTATATTCAGCCTTTCCTCAGTCAGCATCTCTTTCTCGGCGTTGCATCTTTCTTGGCATCGCATCTCTCGCCTTCGAAAGAGCCCAGATGAGCAAAGGAAAGTACTGTATCTACAGACAACCAAAAAAATATATATCAGGTTGTTGCAAAAGTTTCTTCTGGTTCTAGAACCCGTGCCCAAGAAGGGCTCATTTTCCAAAGGGTGTGTTCATATTTTTTCAAACAAATTATTGCATTCGATTTCTGAATATCTTTGCTATATTACATCCAAGAATTAACTTTCTGACTATACATCTGTCATCAACGGTCTGAAATGGACCTTTCACGCGAGCATATTCGAGCAATAATCTTCTACGAGTATTCTGGAAAGATCAGTGCTGCGTAATGTCACCGAAACATTTGTCAACGTTTAGGTGACTGCACTGTTAGTTTACGTACAATAGAAGGTACAATGGTATTGCCAGTTCAGACGCAGAGATAGCACTCTTCGTGATGCACCTCTGGTCAGCCAATCATGATTTCAGATGGTGATCTACGCCAAGCAATTGATGAAGATCACAATGTAACGAGGGAACTCGCAGAACAGTTCAAGGTTCACTTTTCAACCATTGCCCGGCATCTGCATGAGCTGAATCTGTCATTCAAGTTCAATCGTTTTTGTGTTGGAATAAAAATACGGAAAAAACTTTTGCAACAACCTGATATTATATTCGTTCTAAACCTAATAAACTGCCTGTGGGACCGAAATATTCTTTCGTTCTACTAAAATATTTGCTATAATGAAATTCGTTATAATGAAGAAAAATAAGCATTATTTTAGTACATACGGCAGGGGCCAAAATATTTTTTTGTAATAATGAAACTTTTATTATAATGACGTTTGTTGTATTGAGGTTCAACCTGTGTTTTTATTTGTGTAAGCCAGTGTTTCCCAACCTTTTTTGTGCTATGCCCCACCTAAACCTTTCTAAAATTCATATGTCCCCCTAAATATATATACATAATTTTCAATATTTAAAAATTGAAATGTTCATTGAAGAAACATGAATGAACGACTGAGAGTCGTCATATGATTAACTTAAACTATGGAGGTGGGGCGTGGGCCCCACGGTTGGGAAACACTGGTGTAAGCTGTTATTGGGCTTTCATAGCCTGTTGCTTGCAAAATTACAAATAAAAAACACGTGAAAAGCAAACTTTTGACAAGAAGGGATGAAGGGAGGAATACCCCACCCCCCTCATCCATTCTAGCTTTCGACTTAAGATTTCATTAAAAAATGTAATCCAGCCAAAAACCTGATTATGAGAGGAAAACATCTTCAGGTGAAATATGGAATAATTTTGTTGTTAATTAAAATTAAAACAAAAGAAATTTGTGCTAACTTTTTTGAAATTTTTTTTTTCCTATGTAAAGAAATAAAATAAAACCAAACAAGTAGTTGTACATACAACTACAGGCCTAATTTAAAATTGCATAGCTTCAGGCAACAATAAATTTGTCTAAAACAACAGCGAATTTAGCATAATTACCCCGTTGTCACTTTTGGCGACGGGATCAAAATGGCGTTCATGCTTTGTTTACGGAATAGGTTCTCATCACCCTTTTCTGCTCTTATCCAGGCACCCTAATACAAGTAAAGCACTGTATATAGGAAAGCATGGACAATTGATAAGCACCAAGCTGTGAACGACATTTAGCGGAATTACTTCATAATCTGTAGAAGGGTGAGCAGCAATTGAGTGGAGGCCGCAATTTGCGAACATGCCGCCATCACATAAATAAAGAAGCATGTGAAGAAACACGTGAGAATGAAATGAATGTTTGTTGATCACCCTTTCAGCAGCCATTAATTTGCCATGGTGGCGATATCTATAGGCTGTGGTGCTTACCAACAGCTTGCAGCAGCCATTTTGATACCCTGTACACACTTTCATAACAGCTCATTACATTTGTTATGTTGTTCTTTTTCATTCATTTTTTCTTATTTAATAATTTATATTTATTTACTAATTTATTAAAAGATACTGTAATTTATTTTTCTGTATACTTACGGTATTTATTAAATACAATTTTTTTTATAAAACTTTATATTATTTATTATATAATCTCTGTGGCCCTTTTGATCTATACCTATTGAGTTAGAAAGTGTCACATTAAATAACTTTTTAGCTTGAATTAAAACAATATCATTGGATGGCTGAATTTTAAGCAGTGGCCTCTTAAACCATTATGCAGGATGGTCCATTTAAGTGTAGACATGGAAATATTTCGAAAACAAAGCATTGTATGAAAAAAATGTCCAAAATCAAAGTGAATTACTTTATGGGGAAAATTCATTTACCAAAATATTAGCTCCCCCCCCCCCTTGTGAATTGAGGTTGGCTGAGGTTTCTAACACATTTAAATTGCAGTGAAGCACACTGTCGGGAAGTCTCATTAAGTGATTGACCTTGAGTGACTCTTTCTCGCCCATTTTCTCAAAATCTTTCAGGTGTGATTAAAAATTGTTTTTAGACTAATGTGGTGTTGCTATACAGGGTAGCAATTGGAAATTTTTCTCTATCTTTAATAGCTTTTGAGTTAGCAAATGGATGACCTTAAATTGGGGTCAACGTCAAATTTGAGTGTGGCAATGAATTCCCCACCCCCCCTATTTCCTATAAACCACACTCATCAGATCTCGCCTACCTGGCAGCTTTGATATATCTGCCATGTTACCAGACTTTTTGGACACCCTGTACATATACTAAAATATGCCAGGTTCTGGAGGATGTCGCACAGTGCTCTCGATTTCGGCTTTTATAGACATATAATCTATAATAGTTTGTGTCGAAATTTATAAAATAAGTAGGTAAACAGGCAAATTAGTCGTTAGTAAATTAGTCTCTTGACCTTAAATTAAAACTTTTGCGCACTGCTTAGATTGTTTACTTTAGAAAAATATTGGAAATCAAACTGAACGTTGAAAAACTGTGTTCGATTTCAACTCTCTGCACTTACATATCTCAATACTGATAAATTAACATAACACAGCTCTTGAACATTAAAGTTTTCAAATATTAAAATATCAGGGGCGTGAATTTAACACTGCTTCAGTTTGGTAAAAGATTAACTCAATACCGGCAATTTATCATACTCAGCTCTTGACTATAAATTAAAAATATATGACCATAAATTAAACTTGCGCACTTCTTAGATTGTTTACTTTGTCATAAGCGCTTTGAACAAATAAGTTTTCAAATACTAAATTAACAGATCACCTGAAAAAAGATTTTGTTTGGCGTGTTCCATAGATTAAATATTTATGTTCCATTTTGTTTTTCCAATGTGAAGTGTGGCTGTTTTGACATTTGCCTCTTCTCCGGTAAATTCAACTCTATTGTTTAGAGCTTTGAATTCAATAGAGCTGGAATTAAATTCGTTGAGCAATCAAACATCTTAACAATCAAACAATCTTAATATTACACATCTTAACAGTCAAACACAACTTACATTGTTAGTTATTTTGTTTCAACAGTATTCTTAATAATTGTTTTATTTCAACATTATTCTTAATTGTTGAAATTATTATTTCAAAATAACAAAAAAAAAAACAAAAAACGTTTCTTGTATGGGGACCCTTTTGTTTTTAAACTTTTTACATTTTTTATTTGTTCGACAATCCGTCATAATAACACGTATTCTGTGAAAATTTCAACACCTACTACCTATTACCGTTCAAAAGATACAGGTCGGTCGGACGGACGGACAGCAGAGTCATAGTAATAGGGTTCCGTACCCGAAGGGAGTCTTCACAGTAGGATAAATTCCAAGTGACAATCAAATCCTGAAGTGTACTGAATTCCGAATGACCTCTTACAAAATTTATATACTGGATGCAGAGCTATTACTGACCAATCAGCAATTTTAGGCAGCAGTGCCCTTTGGCTTAGAGGGAGATGATAAAGTGGCTATTATATGCAGAGTATGCATATTACACAGAATGTGTCTGCCAATCACCAGAAACACTACAGTGCATTTAGAATTATTTTATCCCTTTAAGCGAAGTTCAACACAAATTTTAGTATTGAAGTTTATCAATATAAGTGGATTATCCTTTTAAGCGGAGTTAAAATGCATTGAAATCAACTACGGAAAAACGGGACTGTGCACTCTTAGCATGCCCTTGATTTTTCTTTCCTTTTCTGTTTGCAATCATATGTTTGAAGAGTCTCTTCATTATTATCTTTTCTTTGAGTTGAATTTCAACAATTTTTTGCGGATTAAGGGTATGGAGGATTTCCGATTTGCTAATTGGGGGTCTGCTGTGCCGATTGAGCTGATTTGTGGCATCATGGAAGTCCATGTGGACATATTGTAACAGCTTGGTGAGAGCAGTGCCAGCAAAAGGCATGGTCCCTGTTTGAGTCCTGGTTGCAGAATTTTTCCTTCCCTTTTCTATTTGTAATTGGCTTTTCAAGTATACTCAGATATTCGTCCTAACAAATAATTTACACTATAAATTGAATAATTATCCGAACTAATAAACAAAAATAAATATGCTCTTTATTTTACTGAACCTCGATAAATTGAAGACCTCTATAAATCGAATTGTTTTGCGTAATCATGATATGTTTGAAGAGTTTCTTCAGTTACATTATCTTCGCTTTGACTAGTTTGCATCATAAACCGCATTTATAACCACATAAAATAAAACATAGTAAACTGGAAGGAAAGATACGAGGCTTATTCAGAAAATAAGTTCCATTTTGTAATAAAAACAAAACTATTACTTGTACTGTAATTTTTGGGATATAATACGCCCTCGCCGATAATACCCTTGTTTTTTAGTGTTTTTAGAAAAATTCCTTGCTCATAATAAGCAATTGCCTATTATATGCATTTTATGTACCTAAGATAGTGATTCAGCATCAGGGAGTGCTCTGCCATATTTGTTCAAACGTGCAGTGCATTATGGTCATGTGATTTTTAAAGGCTTTAGACTTTATATATTCCCAAAAAATGAAGAAATAAATATTCAAATAAATGATCATATAACAAAATTTATTCTTTACAGTTAAACTTAATTTTATATAAAATATATTTTAAATTCCTTCAAAATCGGAATCGTCTGTGTCTGAGTTCTTTCTTAGGCCTAATTACTGTTTCTTCACAGTCTTCAATTTTCATGATTGAATCATTCACAGGAGGGCTAATTCCTGCTTTCACAAAAGCATTCAAATTATATTTTCTTGTACTCTTTGTCATGCAAATGAATGATTGATAGATATCCATTTGATAGATAATTCAAACGTTTTGTTCCCACATCTTTATAAAAATAGATTAGTAGCAAACGTTGGTAAAACTACTGAATAGCGTTCCCTAACTTCTTTGATTGTTATCATCAAGACTGGTTGCATTCATGTACTGCATTTATTATTGTGTCAGCTCTAGTTAATGGCAAAGTAGTTTGCCTTACTTTTGAACTTTATTGTTACAGAGTTCACGCAGAATAACAGCCACTGCACCACTGTTAATAACACTAACAGACATCTCAGCTTGGCGGCCATCTTGAAAAGTTGCTGAGAAAACCTGGTATCCCTGGTTTTATGAATGGAAAACTGAAGAGAGCCACCAAATTCGCTCTTGCAATAGCTTTTGCAATAAATATACGTCAATTAAATTTATATGTGGAATATAAAGTGAATAAATATAATGTATATTGTATTTACTGTATAATATTGTATAATAAAAACCAAAGGTAGTATAGAAGTTCGTCAGCCCCAGGTTTTTTTTTTCCCCCCCCCCCCCCCCTAATGTCTTCTTCTCCAGGTTTTATTATCGGCCTATTATAAGCATCGTCCATAATATGCAGTAATGATTTTTTAAACTTTTTTTATGCATATTATACTCCAAAAATGATGGTATATATATTTTCAAAATTTTTTCTTTACCAAATTCTATAGTGAAACTCTATCCTCTCCCTAACTGCGATTGGTCGAAGCCTGATCACAACGAGACATCGTGCTGCAAGCGATATGAGCAATTAGTTCTTTTGTTTTCTTTATAAAGAAATTCAATTCATAATTTTTTAATGGTCCCTAAATGCATATTTAATAAAACATAATAATGAGCTAGATAAACTTTATTTCTATCAAAACAAAATCTCTCTTTTTAAACTGCTGAACTGCAATTGAATCAGGCTCGCCACCTGAATCAGGCTGGGAGACGATAGGTGGAGTTTCGCTATATATACCTTTAACTATTTATGCACGTAGTTTCCAAGTTTTTTTTAAACACATGTCATAGCACTCCGTGAGCTTCTGCATGCTCACTTCATAGAAGTCTGATGCTGGTGAGGAAAGCCAAGCAGTTTTCACTTCATCATTGCTGAAACGCAGGCTGCCGATGAACTCCTTTAGATCCTTGAATAGGTGGCAGTCACCAGACAAGAGGTCCAGATGTAAGGCGGGTGGTCAAGTTGTTCTTAACTAATCGGATCTTTTGGTTGGGAGCAACTTGACCACCTGTTCCGGTATCTGAAAGAGTTTGTCAACAGCTTGCATTTTCAAATGTGAGGACATGATCTAATTTGGGTTTTAGTGATAAGGGGATCAATGGATCTACAAGGTGTGTCTGAAAAGTTCCAGGACTGGAGTCAGTACTCGTAACCCGGGAATGATATTCCAACATACAGGTAGATCCCGTTATATGCGATACATATGTTCCGCGAAATTGCCGTGTGTACCGAATTCGCGTAGAATGGATTCCATTTAACATGTACAGAATAGAGTTTGGTTCCCATAAGCATTAATTATTTTCCTGATATAATGTAAATAATTGCGTTATAGAAATATAGGATTAGTAATACAACAGTTTTCTATTTTTTAGTCTTAAAATAGCACCTTATTTTATTTTATAAAACTCAAGATACACTAAAATACTCGTAATACATGTACACGTACAACAAAAAGAAGTGTCCACAATCTAAACTTTATATTGCTTTGGGTTCATCTGTACCAGAAGATTCTGATGCCGTTTCGAACAGTCTCCTTTCTGTAATAGTGCTGGTGGAATCCCGAAGAGAGTTTGGAAGAGGCGCTCGGACTGGATGTTAAGGGATCTTTCGAACTGGCAGGATGTTTCGTAAAAAATTGCTTGATGGTCGGCTGTAACGTTTTCTTCATCTTCATCGAGGACATTCAACTCAGTTTCTAACAAGTAGGATTTCCGGGCCCGCTTTCTTCCTTCGGTAATAATACTTTCTTTACATTTCGGCGGCATTTTAAGTCCTACAACAATAAATCTTTTTGCAAATAGATTAGAAACTCAGCTGATCTTGTCCAAACTCACGTATAGCAATCTTATCATTCATATATAGCCAGTGATGTGCTAAATATGCACAAACACAGGGATAGGAACAAAACAAAACTCAAAAACGAATTCAACTCCTAACAAAAATAGAAGAGCTTTCGCATGTTGGCGATCGATGGTGCTACTAAATGAAAACCGTGTATATCCGAAATCGCGGATACTGAAATCGTGTATAACGGGATCTACCTGTACCTTTAAATTTCTTCAAAATAATCACCTCCTTTGGTGCACGGCTGTACAAGTTGTGGAAACATTGTTTGGCTTCTGACAGGCAGGCTGTCACATTTGTCTGGATGTCCTGGAAGTGTTTCCTTTTCAGGCTGGTTTTCAATTTGGAGAACCGAAAGAAGTCCGTGGGTGATAAATCCAGAGAGTACGGAGGGTGGTTGACTTCTGCGATATGCTGTCGTGCAAGGAAGCACTTTACACTCAGAACTGTTCACTCTTTGGTCCATCTTTATACTGTGACAATGATTGCTGCGATATACTGCTCTCATGCATATCTCAACACGAGTTGTATATCCCTGATGTACATAACTAATGTGCGTGGTTGCTAGATAATAAGGCTATCACGTGCATACGTTGACAAGTTCGTACATGATAGCATTTCTTTACAGCATGTGCAGTCCTGGAACTTTTCAGACACACCTTGTATAAAGTGGATATTTTTTGTTCTCTTGCATTGAAATTTTTCCTGTAACTGCTATTTCTGATGTTTTGAATTGGTTTTAAGTTAAAAAAAAAAAAAAAGAGGGGGAAAATAAAAGAATATGAATCAAGAATAATCCAGATTAGGTGTTCTCACGTTCCAGTTACAGGCTAAAGAATGGCTGTGCCATAAGTTTTTTGCCTGCTGGAGGAAACTGCCGTGCAGTTGCGAGGTGCACCCATCAATTAACTGAAAAAGGGTCTATTACCACACTCGCATCTTCTCTCGACTTAACTTAAATCATGAAAACCGGCTGCTTTTTTCATTCTATCTGATGAGTAAAAGTTTCTGAGAAGAACACATTCAGTATAGCTTCTTCAAAGGAATATATATATATATATTTTTTTTTTTTTAAGTTGACTGATAAAAAGATAATATTGAAGGTGTCCAGCAGTCAGAGTGCTATAATGGACTGCACACTTAAAAAAAAAACAAAACTATTCACACACACACACACACAGATAATTGTTAATTTTTAGGTATTTTAAATAAAACTTTTTTTTTTTTTCCTTCAAATTTTGGAAAAGGGAAGAACTTTCCATATTTTCAAGCTCATGAGAACTTGCATATGAAACTTTATCTATATTTTATATTTATATTGAAACAGTGTTTATAATTGTTATTTAACTGGATTTCTTTTATGATATTCATCTACTTTTTGGTTTCAGGGGAGAATACTCCGATTCTGAAATTGGAAAGTCCAAAATCAAACAAGAAAAAGTCTGTGAAGTCTTCAAAGAACGAAAAAAAGTTGATCGTTTTAATGGAATGCCAGAAGAAGAAGTGGTGAAGAGAACACTTCCTGACCACTTAATTCCTAATCTTGACATTGTTGTTGTAAGTTTGTAACTTTAATTTTTTTTGAAAAGATCGTTACAAGGAATATAGAATAAAATCTGTGATTTCAGCCACAGGCACTATTGCAGTGACATTTAAACGGACTAAAGGGCAGTTCACATTCAGCGATTTTGCGTCGGATTCGCCGTATCTGGCACATTGGATGCGATTTTGGTTACCAGAGCAGTTTCACATTCAGGAATTCACGGGTTAGAGCAGACAACGGCACGAGTTTATGAATTCCAACCATGTTGGAATTTTCAGAAGTCACTCCTAATGCGCAGCCAATCAGCTACGAGTGAGCATCTCTCCAGTCCCAGAATCCTTAGCAACTGTTTCTAACCCACTTCCGCCAGTCAAATTGGCCGTATTGAAATTTGCCGATAGCGTGTTTTCTGTTCACGTGTGTCTCGTTTTCCGTCATTTTTCCTAATAAAAAAATGTAATATATGCATGTACACATTGCCAAGAAAGCCATGTTATTACGATATATATGCACGATGTCTAGAAAGCAACAGAGACTGGATGAAAGAACAACTCGTTGAACATCCGATCAGAGCGGAGTTCGCCTAGCGGGGGGGGGGGGGGGGGCACAGGCTGAAAGCGGAGAAGGAAGTTCACCTAGCTCCCAACTTCGTTCCCGCTGAATGTGAAACGGCTGTGCATTTTAACACACATGGCCTTCTGATTCCTAGAAAACTCCTGGATTCGGGAAAACGCTTCACTCCGCGAAGTCATCGGATGTGCACTGCCCTTAAAGGTATTAAAAATCCAATTCTTTTACATTCAAAAATATGTTTGTGCGTACATGCGTGTGCGCGAGTGTATGTGTATGCGTGTATGTGGGGGGGGGGGTTGAATATTAATAATGTAAATATGAGAATATTTAAATCTGTATTTGTTTAGACCGAGAAAATTAAGCAATATAAAAGGTATCAAAAAGGTCTGAGATTAGCCCTGTATACAACAAAGTATTTAAATTTGGCCACACAATTCCTCTGGTGCAGCGATACTGCTCCCAGTACTTTATTCACTTTTCAAAAGCTCCTTGGAAGTTCTGTTCTTGATCCGTTATGGGTCTTATCCATTGTTTTAAATAGCTACCCTTCAGATTGAACTTGATCTTCAAGAAGAGGAAGAATTACAGGGTCAAATGTAGACTAGTGAGACATGAGTGAAAAAAAAAGAGTGACCATGTTTTTGTGGCCTAAACACGAAACTGGTGTGTTTTTAATACATTATTAGCAGGTGTGAAACTGGTCGCAATGGATCACCGAATGCCCCTCCCCCCCCGTTTTTTTTTTTTTTTTTAAGTATCCTTGAGATGCTTCAGTTGATTGGCCACATGGCAGTTAAAATTGAGAGTGAATTCACAATTTACAACTGCAGAAATGAAGATAATGAGCACCATGATCAAATGCCTGCCTTGCCATCTTAAGTCTTGGAGATAATGAGTTCTTCTATTACAAAGACTGTTGTTTAAATTGCTCCAAAAATTCAGTACTGTATATAGTTCCAATATCTTTATGATTTGTGGAAAATAGTCATCGTGGTAAGAAAATTTTAAAATGTTAGATTGTAAATCGAAAGTGGAATAATTTCTCTGGTTCTTCAGTTTTAGGAATGTTAAATTGCAAGTTTAAAGGTGTTTGGTCTCTAGATTTTAACTGTAGATCAAAGTCTTGTCCACAGTGAATCCCCGGTACATGAAAGTTGGATCATACAAGATATGTTGAAGGAAGATCCTGATTAGTTGACATGGTGCAACTTCTGTTTGCAGCATAGAATCCCAGACATACACTTACAAGCAGTGCGTTGTATGTTTATTTCAGATATTATGATTGCTGTACCCTTCCCTATGACACACTGACAACATCGGAAATGCTAAGAAAGGTTCTTCAATGAACTTCCTTAAATTTCTCCCGTTTTCGAGTTGAGCTCACGGAAGGCCGTTTCAATGTCTCTTTCTCTTCCATTAATGTTCTGCTTCTCTTGAAGCCCAAATGCCACTTAAAACACCTTGATGACTCACTGCCATACACTTGGCAAATCCTTTAAAAGGTATCCATTTCACCTTTGCCGAGTTTGATTCAGCATTTGATGTTAGTCATCAGAAAGTTCTGGACTACTCCTATATACATCAAGTTTGTAATCTTTACTGAAATCACAAGTGTGCCCATCCATGTGGCATAGCTATCCATATCCACAGAATGACACCACTTGGCATGCTCGCTAATGAAAGTCACTGTTCTCTTGTGCTACAAGGATAGCCTCCATGCTGCCATTAACTTTTATTCTACAGAACTTTTTGGTACAGTTTCATATTAAAAATGCCTAAATGATATCACTCATGGTTATTAAGATAGAAATTATGAAAATTGTGAGTTTTATGTGTACAAAGGAATTTTTTTTTTTAGTTTCTTTTTCCTCATGATTATGCAGTTGGCTTTAAAATTTTTCTAGTTTACTTACTTATTTTTCAAACCCACTTATCTGTTAGGGTCGCAGGGGCAGCAGCCCTATGGAGGATCTCCAGCGATCGCAATCTTCCGCCATCAGGCGCATGTCCTCCATGGTAATACCCAAGTGACTCGAACCCAGGTTCTGTATGTAGTCTAGCCACCTGGTTCTAGGCCGACCCACCGGCTTGGAAAATAACAACTACATAGCAGGACCAGTTTGCAGCATCCGTATCACTTGGCCATATCAGTGCAAATGAGATCTCTCAATTCGGAGAAGTAGTGTCTCAAAACTTAAAGAATTCCCTTATTCTGCTGCTGTGCACTCTATCTGGTAGGGTAATACCAGCCACACCTCTCAGCATCTCATTTTGGCTGCTTGTACCTGCGATCGCACTCTTTCGGTCATTAACCAAGAGTCATGACCATACGTGAGAATGGGGACAAAGATAGATTTGAAAACTGAGAGCTTGACTTTGTTTCCCAACTCTCGTGTCATTACCACAAATCGCCTGACACAGCTTGCTGCACCAATCCGTGCATCCAATTCTTTATCCTGCCACCCATACTCGTGAATTCAATCCTGAGATACTTGAACTTCTCCACCTGTCTCAGTGGAGCTCCCCTAACATGGAGATCGCACTGAGCAGGCTGTCTTGAAAGGACCAGTACCTCAGTCTTAGCCAAAGTGATCTACATCCCAGGCTTTTCACATTTGGCTGTAAACTGGTCGAGTGCATGCTGAAGGTTTGTGCGAGAAGACCCAAGGAGGGCAAGGTCGTCAGCAAAGATCAACCTCATCACCAACCAGTTGCCCACACAAACATACTCATTGCTTTGGCTGCCCCTGTCTATCCAGTCCATAAAGATAATGAAGAAGAGGGGCAACAATACGCAACCTTGGCGGAGTCCAACACCCATGGTGAACAGTCTTGACTTAATGCCATTTATGCGGACGCACATCTCGAAGCTTTCGTACAGAGACCTGATGCCATTTTGCCCATCCACTCCGTACTCTTGCAACACTTGCCAGAGCTTCTCCCGAGGAACTCTGTCATATGCTTTTTTGAGGTCCACAAAGCAAGCGTACAATCTTTTGCACACTTCCAGGATTTCTCAAAGAATTTGCCTTAGAGCAAACGTGTGATCTGTCGTGCTTCGGCCAAGTCGGAAACCACACTGCTTCCCTGACAGTTTGAAGTCGACTATTTCCCAACTGTTTTGTTATTCTGACAGATTTAAATGTTCTTTCTGCTCTGTCTTCTATATTTTGTACCCTATTGTTATAATAGCTAATGATCAAATTATAGTTACCGGTAGTTGTTGTCTAGACTGAGAGGCCATTCGTGTATTAGAGTTTTACAAGAGAGCAGATGCCAGGAAGCATGTGCGAAAGTAATGCTTACTTAATATTGCATGAACAAAATAGAAAATGGGCTGTGTCAGATAGGTAGAGATATTAGTAAGGTAAATGTGTGTGAATATTTATTAATGTTTCCTGCAAACTTTTCAACTATTCTGGATTCTACAATTTCATTGGCTCTCATCATTTCTTTATTTAGTGTTTGAACAATTTTTGAAGCACATGGTCATTATTATGACTATTAAAAACTTTTGATTAATAAAATTTTACTTGCATTAATAAAATTACAAGGAGCATTCAAAAAGTTATGCATCACAGTTTATTTTTATGACACAAACAACGCTACATGGCTGAAATTTTGGAGAGCTCTAGTTTGAGCCTTTTGCCTCTGCTGTGCGAAGTTGCAAGTTCTGTCATCAGGTGGCAGCGTGATAGTAAGTGTTTAAAAATGGCAAATGTCAGTGATGCACGTTACAAGCTTCATCGTGTTGCCTCATTCACCTTATATCCCTACTTGGCACCATTGGACTTCCGCATGCTTGGTCCTTTAAAAAAAATTTACTCTGTAGGATCCAATTAGAGTCTGGTGATGATATTGTGTGCACTATGAAAAAAAAAAGTGGTTGAGTGAGCACGACCAAGAATGGTACCGACGAGAAATACACATTCTTTCAGAATGCTGGCATAAAGACAAAGAAATGGAAAGAGGCTCTTGGAAAAATAGTCAAAGTGAAAATTTTCATTGTGGTGCATTATTTTTTGTACACTCTTGTAAATAACATACTTAACTTAAAAATGGTAATTAATAAACGTTTCAAAATTGTTTTATTAATTGTCTAGGTTAAGTTGTAAACTTTAGGGTGAGTATATAAGGTGAGAAATGATGGTAATGTATGTATAGTTATAATTATGAAAATAAAGTTGGAGTGCAAATGTCCTCCAAATTTTTCTGCATGGTATATGAATATAGGATACAAAAGAGGTTTATATCTTTGAATGCTCCAAATTCAGAAGTAATATTCCTATCGATTGACTATGGCTTGGCAGTAAAGGAGGTCACACTATAACAGGATGTTTACGCTCTGTGTACAAACTTTTAGGGGCGGTAGAGGACCTTATTTTGAATATAAAAAGGATAAATTTTATATTTTTCAGGACCTTATTTTCAGCCTGTCTCAGTCCACTGCAGGACATAGGCCTCCCCCACAGGGGGTATTTGGTCTAATCTCCCACACTGACTAGACGAAATTGTTTTAGACTGTGGTGTTGCTCTACAGGGTAGCAATTGGAAATTTTTCTCTGTCTTTAATACTTTTCGAGTTAGGAAATGGATGACCTTAAATTTGGGGATCAAGGTCAAATCTGAGTGTGGCAATGAATTTCCCACTCCCCTATTATCTATAAACCACACTCATCAGATCTTGCCTATCTGGCAGCTTTGAGATATCTGCCATGTTACCAGACTTTTTGGACACCCTGTATATTGCCAATAAACTGGGCATTGCAAATACACTGCTTTGCAATGAAATTTGCCCCACCAACAAGGAGTTATCCGACCTTATCCATATTTAGTGGGGAGGTTCGTCTACCTCCGACTAGTAAACGATTAGATGCATGCTCACGGGACATGACCATTTGGGTTGATAAGGGTGTCCGGGTGCCTGTATAGGTTCATCAGTTGACACCTGTGCGATACGTTCCATGCAGTAGGGAAGCAACTGCCTTGTGAATGTACAGTACTGTAATTCGCACAACGGTCTCCATGCCGTGACGATGACAACGACAACCGTTCACGCAATTAACGGACTTTGAACGAGATCGGCTTATTGGCCTCTCCGAGGCTGGATGGTCAACCAGACGGATTGTTGTCCATGTGTCTCGGGATTAGTACTACTCGGGATGCACGGACGGTAGGCTGATGTTGGAGGCAATGGCGAGAGGAAGGCACACATGCTAGAAGACCAGGCTCTGAGGCCGGAGAAGCAAGTCAGCTCGTACCGATAGGCGGATACTGCGAACAGCGCTAGCGGACAGAACCATCACCCTGCGGCAACTGTGTGACATCACTATTCCCGGTACTGCTCCAGTGTTAATAGCGATAGTAGCATGCTGGTTACACACCGCGACAATGTCTGTCAGGCGTCCATTGTTGTCTCTTCCTTTGACACCCGACCACAACGCGACACACCTGCAATGGTGTTGTGAACAAGTGGGCTGGCGAATGGAATGGTGCCTGGTAGTCTTGGCGAAGGATCCCGCTTTTGCTTGGATACCGACGACAGATGCCGACAGATACCATTGGAACGTGCCAATGAACAATGCATCCGGTATCGCCATCGTGGATCAACACCTGGAATCATGGTCTGGGATGCCATCGGCTACGATACCAGAATGCCGTTAGTCACCATCCAAGGCTCCTTGACAGCAGCACAGTATGTCACAGATTCTGCAACCCGTATTACTGTCCTTTCTGCATAACTTACCCGACGCAGTCTTTCAGCAGGATAACGCCAGACTGCATACAGCAAACATGAGCACGACATATCTGCATGATGTCAACTGCCTGCCATGGCTCGCGAGGTCCCCAGGCCTATCGCCAATTGAGCACATGTGGGACATGGTGGGACGTCGTTTACGATCACCTCATAATCTCCATGAACTGACACCAGGCCTGGACAGACGTACCCCAAGATGATATTTGCCACCTGTATGATCACCTACGCCTGTGGCTGGAACAATGCATCACTGCTAGAGGTGGTGTCGCAACCTACTGATGCCACTTTCCGTTGGGACACCCTGTACAAACGAGTACACGTCTTGGCTCCATAACGTAATAAAGGTGTATCTCTTGCTGTATATCTACTTTTGGCTCATTCGGATAACTCCTTGTGGATGGGGCAATTTCATTGCAAAGCAGTGTATATCCTTGATATATAAAAAAATTGTCAAACAGCTAATTGACCTTTTTTGATCACTGGACCTTCAGATTTCTTCTTCTGGGATATGTGAACAGTATCGTGCACGATATGCCTGTGCCTTCGAAAGAAGAGCTGGTAGCATAAATTGTGCCTGCAAGTGTCCATGTAAGAGGCACTGCAGGAATTTTTGGCTGTGTCAGAAATTCAATGACAAGACTCTGAGGCAGGCATTACTGCTTATGGTTCATAGTTTGAACACCTTTTGTAGTTTTACAAGCATGTAGCATTTTGTTATTAGAAACATTGTGACCATCAGATCAGTATCAAGTTTTCTAGTTTCTCCTGTTTCTGGAAATAGATTAACAAGAGAGACAATATTATGAGGAAGTCTCAGATGTTGTATGTATGATGCTTGACAGTTTGTTTGTTTTTTTTTTTTTTATGTATCAAAGTTCCATTTGCAATCCCCAGTTTATTGGAAAAATATATTCAAATTAATGTCTCCTATCGCCCCTAAAAGTTTATACACAGAGTTCTTAAACACTGTTTAGATTTTGAGCAAGGCAAGATTGTTTGGATGAAGGAAGCCAGACTTTCTAGCCACCAGATTACAACTCTTATGGAGTGAAATGCCATTCCAGTTCTATGAAAATAATAGTTCTGACTTTCATTGAATTATTCCAACAGTAGTGTATTAAGTAGCGGAAGAATGGAGCAATTATTGGTTTTACGATGTCCATCTGTCCCCTTCATATTTTCTAAATTTTGTTTCACATAGAGAGTTGAAATTCAGAAAGCAGCTTACCATGCGCATGTCCTACTCCTTCACTATTTAATTTGGCTTTGATTGGCCCACCAAGGTGGGAGTTAGAGAGAACCAAAAGGGTATATGTATTTAGGTATTATAATGCCTTCCCATAACCGGCCATAACATTGCGTGATATTCAGTGCGGTCATATTCAACATATGAACCATTTCCATTATTACTTGCTTAATGAAGTTCCCCTAACAACTGCCAATATCCTTTACTTCTTTAAAACATAACAGTAAACGAGAACCAAGGTCTTGAGAATGATTACCGGTATTCTACAGGGTCAGTTCCCGAATTAATTGCTATTCTGGATTATCAAATAGTGTATTCCCCAATGAAAACTTTTACCCCCTCAGAAATAAAATGCAGCTTAGACGAGCCATACTATAAATATTTTTACTTGGGGGGGGGGGGGTGGTAAAAGAATAAGTTGATACAATTCTAAGAAGATTACAAAATTGTAGGATTATAACAAAACAGAATTAACAGATAGTGTTTCTTAATCTTGTGTGTCTCTAATTATCAAACACTGATAGTTCGGTATGTGAATATAATCTGAAATTCTTTAAATTACTGAGCTTAGTCCTAAAAGTCTTTGACTAAAGAATTATTCCCCACCAAGACTACGGTAAACAAAAAAAAAAAAGAAAAAAAAAAATTAAACATAAAATGGCTAAATAATCTATTCTTGTTGAAACTGTTAAAACTGTAATCAGGTAAATTGGCTGTTTTCAAAAATTATATTTCTGAGATCCATATTTCTGGTGATAAAAATTACACCCAATTAGAAAATTGCTAGGAGATACCCTTAAAAAGTTAACCCCACCCGACAGTCTTTTCCGAAGCAATAAACTTTTGCAAAGGGGTAACATAGATTCTCGTCAGAAGTGGGCGCGTAAGCGGAGGTGATCCAGGGACAGGGGAAGGGTAGGGGAAGAAAGTGGAAGGAATGTGTTAGTAAAGGGAAAAAATCACTACCGTTACCAACCAGGAGGAATCGATGAGAAGTTCTTAAACCAGGGTTTGATTAGGGCACCCATCTCCTCGTTAGCACTTGCAATTTCACAGCTCATTAGTTCCCAGAAGTCGAAATGGTTTGCCAAAAACTGGTACTAAAAAGATTCTCCGAAGAGAAAATAATTTTAATTAGCATTGAATGAATAAACATAAACACAATAATGGAGAACTTTTACTGTTAAAGACGTTTTTGCTCAGTTTGTTAATAAACTTTAACCAGTTCCAAGATATCGTGGACAATTTCTGGCTGTTCCAAAACGTGCACCAGACATCTATCGCCAGTTCTTTTTCATTCCTCTGCTCTAACCAGTATGCCAGAAATCGGTTGTTTAACGTCATATTGCGTTTTATCTTTTTCTCACATTGGAATGTTGACTAAGCCTGTAAATTATTTCAGGGCTTGGCGAAAAATTAGCAAATACATTATCGCTTCAAGTCCATTGCTAAAGCGTACATCATAGTATGGATTCGATTCGAAGCGTCTATTTACTTTAGTAGCCGGGTTTGCCTAGGACCCCGAATTGCCACTTTGAAAAACTGTATACTGCTTCCTTTCAAAGCCCGTATATTTCTCTTCTGTTCCATTTCACACAAGATTGTCCAACTAAAAAAAACTAACACTACTGCCATGGCTATTAGAAGTTAGTGGTTGGTCAACTCCTCCTCTAAAAGGCTATTAGCGCCAAAGGAGACCACGAGGTGGCATTGAATGAGACCAGTAGTCCATTTTTACTATACATTGTAGCTGATTCGGCTACTAATTCAGTGAATTAAAGCAATTTTTTTTAATTTTTTAAAATTTTATTTCATTTTACATAATCAAAAAATTAAAGGTAGAGAATATAAAATACAAAAGACAATCTTGGAATTCAGAATAATTTCTAAAAGTATTTTTAATGTCCAAAAATGTCTTTTTTTTGTCATTACAAATTAGATAAAACATCTTATATTTAATTAATAATAAATATATTTTTTAAAATTATAAAAAATTATAATTGTTGAATAATAATTTTTAACTTAATAAAATAAAAGAATTAAAAAGTAAATAAAATAGATATTGAATAACAAAAACAATTAATACCAATAGAATACCAAATTAGTAAAATTTCTAGATATTTTAATATACATTGTAAAATTTTTTAATTAAATCATAAAAAAATTCAGTATCGGTATAAAGAATAATTGAAACAACCAAACCTGATATCATGACCAAATTTTTACAATAGACATACCAATATGCAAACATTCCAATTATGCCAACATTAGCCAACATAAAGAAGAATTTAAAAAACATTTACATTTAGTAAAATATTATAAATCATAAAAACTGTCAATTTCATTAAAAAAAAATTATACCCAAACAGGTGAATCTATGGGTAGTTCATTATCACCTATCATTATAAATCATATGGAATACTAATAATTAAATACCTCACAACATAAGCAAAATATCTAAATTTAATTAAAATATTGAGATGACATTTTAATTATCACTATTAACTCTATCAAACACCCATTAACTTTTACAATCAATTACATGGAGAATAATAAAATCACAAAAAATAATAAAATATTAAAATCAATATTTGAGGTATAAGATAAACCCAAATAAGGCCCACATTATCTATCATTAAAGTCTGTACACCAAAAATTAATATTATCAAATAATTTCAATGAATAAAAAAATCTAACCTTACCATAATATATACACAAAATAATTAGTTATTTATATAATAAAAATAGAAGTTATTTTTATAATATTAATAGAAGTTATGTTATTTTTATTATTTATATAATAATAAAAACAGAAGTTCTCAGTAACAAAATACACAATAAAATTAATAGATGACTCATTCATAGAAATATTAGGAATAAAACGACCCAAAAAACATACACAAAATAACCAAATTAAAAGGTATTCAAACACCATGCACTACAAAAACTTTTCATAAAACAGAAAGAAAAAAAAATTGAACAAATACCCAACATTAAATAATACCAAAATTAAAAAAATAACCCTGCTTAAAAATTAAAAAATAAGCAAAAGAAATGAGCACTGGCGAAGGTCTCCATTGAAACTAAGCTTAATGTATGGTGATCAATAGACTACTGACACATCGAAGCCACCTAGTGGGAGCAGTTTTTCCCAATTACGTTTTTAGTGTCGAGAACAAAGGATTTGACCAACCACTAACTTCTAATAACCATGCTACCACTGCTCATTCCTTGCATGTGAGTGTCGATCTTTATTAAGCTACAAAAATGAGACAAAGCTTTTCCTCAAAAAAACATACATTGTTGAATTCAAACTGCGTTGCAATTCCGTAATTTTTCCCAATAATTATAAATATAAATACTACAAGTTTCAGCTTATTTTCCCTCTAGGATAAACTTCACCTTTTCTTTTAGCTAAAGTAAACTCATGGATTATAACTTATTTAATCATAATAAAGCAAGTTGCAAAAAAACATTAATCTCTAAGTTTCGATTAAAAGGATAAACAAATGTTCAAATTAATTACAATCACTATTTTTTTTTTTTTATTCCTTTTTTCTTCATATCATGAAAGGCATTACAGTATGTAAAGGACTGAAATTCGATATGGAGATTCCTCTATGCAAGATCTATATTACTATGAAGTTTGGGCCGAATTGGGTTGGAGTTGTGGGGATGGCAGTCACTTGGTCTTTAGAACTGTGGCAACATATGGCATGTGATATACCATTCGATCGGAAATGATGAGAAACAAAAGAAAATAGAGCTCTTTTACATTTTCCAAATACTATGTTAAAAACTGCCGATATAAAAGGGTAAAAATAGATTATCTCAGGGCTTCCACTATTTTCCTATACCCTCCTCTTGGGGATTAATTTCTTGTTATATGCTAGGTTTGTCAGCAGTCACTGTTCAAGGTTTTTGGTTCTGAGAAGAATGGTTTGCTTGCTGTTATTGCTGCAATTTCATTGACTCTGATGTTGGTGTTCTGGTTGGGTAATGGAAGGCATTTCTCCAATGAGTCATAATTTACTTAATGCATCACAACTCACGAGATTTTTCTTTGTTTACTAAGATCATGTAATACTCATTGTCACGCAATTGACTATGACAAATGGAATAAAAAGGAAACGCTCAGGACAAATTATCAAGAAAATCTTGTCCAAAATATTTTCAAAAAGGCCTTTAGAATATTTTTGTATACAGATTGGGAGAATCTATACACTTGATGTATAGATACAAAACGATGAATCATAGGGAAAAATATCTGTAGAAATATTTATTCATAAAATATCGTTATATATATACTGATTCAAGAAAATAATGTAGTCAGTAAATGGCCACATTCTTATCTAGAAAACTTTATCTGAAAGCATGCATTCTGCAGTACGTTACATGTTTTGCTTAGTGGTGTAGTTTGTATGCATTGCATTTAATTTACAGTCTCATTGTATGTGTAATGCAGATATCCTGAACAGCCAGCAATATAAAGCCTTATGAGGTACAGGCTATCCAGGACTTGTTGAAAGAACTCGACTATAGTCAGTGGATAAGAATTTGCTTCTAATGTTTTGTTAATATGAGTGAAAATAAGGAACCATATCATGCCTGAAAACTCCCTCTTTAGTTGATAATAACTCAGAAAGGAAAAGTACAGTATTGATTGGCAAGTTGGTTCCTTTGATGAATCTGCAATGATTTACATAGGAAAATTTATTATAAATTAATAATGAAATGTATTACAAATGCTATAACCATAGGCACATTAACCACTTTGACTCAGATTTGACTCAGGTTAAACAATTGTTCCTCAATTTATTTATTCGTCATTCGTCTAATTGTCGAATTATATGGCATTTTCTCCAATGTATTTCATTAGTAGTTTATTACAGTTGAGCTCCATTATTACGAAACTTGTTAGTACAAAATCCTGCTTAATATGAAATTTTCTCTGATTCTAGCCCATGTATAACGTTCTTATTCTAAATTGGTTGTTTATTGCGAATTTTTTTTTAAATGAAGAAATTCATTCCAAGAAAGTTACGTTATTTGAGATTTTTATTGTAAATAAAAACAAAAGCAAAAAGATTTTTATTTCGGTTTTTATGCTGCAAATTCTCATTGGTTATTGTATAAATAAACAATGAAGCGCGTCGAATTACAGTGCACGGCACGAAAGAACAAGGAAACTGGCGCATGCGTAAAGTAAGTGCTTATTGATTGTGGAGGTCTGCTTCATTCAGAGTTTCTGAACCAGGCAGTCTCCTCCTCGCCTGTACCGTATATAGAATACTTGTCTATAAGCCGAATTTTTTTTCCCCAAAAAATGACCGCTGACCTAACCTAACCTAACCTTCAAACGAAACCAGTGTGTTTTTACGTGTTCTCTCATTGCAATACATACCGTAAATACATTAATCTAAACAGTTATTCAATAGATAATGAATTCAAAATGAAACATCGAAGATTCAAGAAGATCAAAAAATTTGATGTCGAAATTTTTTGAACATCGATACATGAGCTACCATCGTCAAGCACTAGCGTATAAAAATTAATATACCTTAACAGCACATTGTATAAGTATAAACAACATACAGTGCATTAATCAGTGCTTTATTTCACGTCTTTTCTTGTTTTTCCTCAATTTTCCATCCACTTTTCCATTGTTAAAGCAAATACAACACATTGTACAAATATATACAACATAGAGTACATTAATTAGTGCATTATATCACACCGTTTTCCTCAATGTTCCATTGTAAAAAGCAAATGCATAAGTCAAATCTCGAAAATAAGATGGCGCCGACCTTGATAAGCTGTAATGGTGTTCATGCCAAGTGCGTCTTGAAAATAGTCCAAGAATGTTTTAATAAAGAAAGTTAATATGGTTATAATTAAAATATTTTATTACATACACAAAAAAGATCGGGAATCACTTTCCACAAGCAAAAATATGTAATTAAAATAAAAATACTTTAAAAAGATGATAGAAACGAAATTGAAACCATGATTGAAAAATGGTTTATAAAATATAAAATACTTCAAATACAAAGTTAAACGAATAATAGTTTCTTGAGTTAATATTTTTAACACTTAAATTTAAATAAAATGTAACTTACAGTGCTTTTGTTTTAATTTTTGTATCTGTTACGCATTTGTAATTTTAAAGATTATTAAAATATCAAAATCTAAATTACCCCCTTCGGTTCTGCTGACTAGTATGTCCAAGAAAGTCAGGGAACCATGTAATTCTTTTTCATATGTAAACTTAATGCTAGGAAGTAGGTTGATTTAAATGCCAAATCTATCTGCCAGATGGCATTCCCTACGGTTTATGAATTTTGTTCTAGTTTATGTACAAAAGTTTAGTGAAGATGAAAGTTAAAGACTTGAAAGAAAAGCTTCAGTTAATAGGAGTGAAAACTGACAGAAATAAACAAGTATTGACTAACAGTGAACAAATTTTATAATGATTTACGATTTACAAAAGTGACGATGCTAAATATTGGGCTAGGCTACGACATCTCATTTAATCTCACTGAATTTTTCGATCTGTAGGAAATCCATGAAACTTGAGATTTTTGTTTATAACATTGTTGTTCGAACACTGTGGAACTGAACAATTTACATGCATGTTCTTATACAGTATTCTTAACATTACCGAGATTTTCTTCTCATTTCAACCATAGCGTCATAGCCTCAGATACATAAAGCGTAGGCGCTGCCATCTATACTTAAATCAACCTATTGATTATTTAAAGTGCCAACAAAGGCTTCTATGTTGGATTTGGAAGTGTCAAAAATAGTAAATATGTTAATAATAATTATTTTAAACTGGAGATAAGCCTCTCAAGTATCAGGTAAAGATAGAAAATCTTTAGTAAATATGTTGTCTTTCATTTTTCGATAGAAAAATGTTTAGTAAATTTGTTGTCTGAGGTCCGGTCATTTGCCCCACGGAAATTTGCCCCAAACTGCCGCATGCCTTTTGAACATTGATAGCCTACTATCGCTAAGCACTAGTGCATAAAATTTAATATCTCTCACACTACATTGTACAAATATATACAATATAGAGTACAATAATTAGTGCATTATGTACGAAAATTTTTATCGACTTTTTGGAGAGTAGGGTGAAGATGCTACTTTTGATGGTTTTCCCACACAATGATTTTCTTATTATAAATTTATTCTTTTTGTAATAAAAATTTTTTTCCCTCTCAAGCGTTGTATTTTTTCTTTCCTTTATTGCTTCGGGTCATGGTGTTTTTCCACTTTTTGGGGCCAAAAACGGGGGGTCGGCTTATTGACGGGTTGGCTTATGCACGAGTGTATATGGTAAGTCTGTTTGCTCAATATATAAACAAAAGTCAAACTCGAACCTGAATTTCTAATTCTTTTAACTACTTACAAAATATAGTAATGATACAGTAATAAAAGAGAACAACAATGCAGTTGGAGTATCGTATTCAAAATAATGTACCAGATAAACTTTTTAACGACTTTTTTAGCATTAATAATTATGCAAACCAAACAATGATCAGAAATTTAAAACAGTACAATTGAAGATTACTTTAAATAGCAATAAATATACTATTTAAAATCTAAAAATTTAGAAGTTTTTATTATAAATTTGTAATTACATGTACCGTAATTTTCGGGAGTAACGCCGCAGCGTTTCTGTTATTAAAAGTTAAAAATTCGGCGTGTGCGGCGTATCAGCCACCGCGGCGCTACTGCCGGAGATTTTACAAAAAAAAAAAAAAAAAAAAAAAAATAGATAGATAGATTCTACACATGATTAAAAATTCACACCGATAACAATCGAGCGTGATCGTTCATCGACAGCGGGGGATTCAGTCGTTCATCGACAGCGGCTGATGCAATCGGTAATCGTGACCGAAAAAGAAAATGATCCACCTCTGCAGGAAGAATTTTTATCTTTATTTCATTCCGATTCGGAAACTTCGGATTTGACTAATAAAATATATCTTATAAATATTGAATTTTGGTTTCTTTATTGAATTTCTTATAAAACGCGGTTATACAAAACGGACCGTGTGTGATGGGAGGGGGGGGGGGGTACGGCGTATCGGCCGCCGCGGCGCTACTACCGGAGATTTAACATTTTTGTTAAATTTTGGCGTGTGCGGCGTATCAGCCGCCGCGGCGTTACTCCCGAAAATTACGGTATTTATAAAATAAATTTATTTTAAACTTTGTTTAGTATATATATTATACATACAGTAATATACATTATACGAGGGTAGGGGCATAAGTCATGGCAAGTATTTTTTTTTCTCAGAGTAAGGGGTGGTATCATAAAATGTCATATGTCTCAAGGAAGCTGTGACTGGTAGTATGTTTCCACAACATTAGATGGCTCCGTGAGTTCCTGATGTTGCGCAGAGAGCAATGTTAAATCAGTTCTTAGTCAACCGCCGTGCAAGGTGGATGTAACCTGAGTTGAACAATGCTCTTATATCAAAACAGCCGTTCTCTATTTTGATTTCTGTTACTTATTCTGGAAAATGAAATCTGTAATCATGTTCCAGAATAGGTAAATTTTCCAGAAGCATGAAACATATGAAACATTACAGGCTTCATGATTCCAGAACATGAAGCCTGTAATGTTGTCAACTACCTTAATAAACATGAGAAGCAAAGTGTTGGCATGTTGTTAAATGTCTGTACATTTTGTCCATTCCTTGTACTTTCATCTGTATATTTCACATTTTCCACCCATGCTTGAATTCTCATAAAAAAAAAAATAGTTGCCATGACTTATGCCCCAACCCTCGTATAAAGTACGTACACAATTTGCAAAAAACCTGATGTCCTGTGTACTGTTTTAAAATTTTATCGGTTATACATGTAATAAAAATATGTTAGAGTCCTATGGGATTTCGTTATAAGAGGGTTCTACTGTATTGATAACTTCATTTTCTTTACGTCTCCTTAATAAATGGCCGGCCAGGTGGCCGAGAGGGCTAGGGCGTAGGCTTTCTAGTTCTCGAGTCCGCCTGGCCGCGGGTTCAAATCCCGCCGTGGGCATGGATGTTTGTGTTTGTCCCGGGCTGCGTACTGTTATAACTTGTGTAAAAGGCGCAAAATGACCTTTGTAGTCGACGCCAAAATTTCTAGACCCCCCCCCCCCCCCCTTAATAAATGTCATTTCTGCTACATTATTTAAGAGCATTTTCAGCATTTAACAAGCTTTTGAAACTAAAGGGTTAACAGAAATATTTTAAAACTTTGTTTATTGTAAACATTTGTTTACTGTGATTTTTTTGGTAAACATTTTTTTCTCTTGTGTTTTATAGTTATTCATTCATTCATACTTTTCTGATTTCAAATTTCAGATAGGTATCAATCCAGGATTATTTGCAGCATATAAAGGTCATCATTATGCTGGCCCAGGAAATCATTTCTGTAAATATATTTAGGGTCAATCCATATCAAATAGTCCAGGATAAATTGTTGTTTGACCATTTATAAAAAGATTTTAATTTCTTGCATGTTGAATCATTTGCTTTGATTACACAGGCCAATGAAAATTAACTTTTTAAAAACTTTTTTAACATCAAGAGCTGATTCTTATGGGTTTTTTTTCTTTTTTTTTCTTTTCTTTTCTTTTTTGTGCTGAATCCATATCTGGCCTCAGTTTTTTTCTATCAGCCACAGATTTCTTGTTTTTCAATGAAACATTTAAAATTTTTCAGTTTGTGGCCTGATAAGTTTCCTAGTGGCCCAAAAATATGAATACTTTAACATTGCAATTGCTTCTCTTCATACACTTTATTTTAACATTGCAGTCAGTCTCTATGTGCATAACTTGGAAATGTAACGTCATAGAAAAAACTTAAAAGGAGCTTCGGATTCAGTACACTAAAAATCCACCTTAATAAGGCAAATTCATTCAAAAAGTTTTTTCATTGTTGGCCTATGTTATTCAAACTAAGGCCTATTTTTTAAGTACTTTTATATTTATGGAGGATAATCATGTTTCTCTTGGCACATTTTAAACAGTTGAGTCACACTAATATGACCAGCTCCTATTTGTGATATCAGTGAAATAACCAATCACTGAAGGCACTAAATAAATGAGACAATAAATGATGTGACGTCAGCAGATTGGGTGAGTATACCGGGTGATTCAAATCGTGTGTAAAACAATTTAAGGGGGTATTATAGAGGTCAAGGTAAACATAAAGTCCTATGAACATGGATCCGAATTTAAACGATAACTGAAATATGAACAGAAATAAAAATGCCACTACTAAGATCAACAAGTTAATAACTCAGGTTCTGTAAAGCCTAGATTAATGAAATTTGGAGGAATAACAGGGTACGTAAAACTGTGTATACCGTTAAAATTTGATCGAATTCCAACAAGAAGTTTCCAAGTTAATCATTCAACATCATAACTCGTGTTCACTTGTGATTACTAGCCAGCACTTGTTACAATTTTGACTACGTAATTCAGAAACTTCTCGTTGGAATTCGATCAAATTTTAACTTATGTACCCTGTTATTCCTCCAAATTTCATTAATCTAAGCTTTACAGAACCTGAGTTATTAACTTGTTGATCTTGGTGGTGGCATTTTTATTTCTGTTCATATCTCAGTTATCGTTCAAATTCGGACCCATGTTCATAGGACTTTTTGTGTTTACCTTGACCTCTATAATACCCCCTTAAATTGTTTTACACACGATTTGAATCACCCTGTATACATGTAGACATTCGAAAAACACTTCAGAAATGTTGCGATGCAGAAATGAATTATCAGATTTACAAAAAGGAATGATTACTGGTTTTTGGGTCAAGGTTGACAGCATTACGGAAATTTTGTGAACTGTTCGCATGCTGCTGCGGTACAATTGTACGGTGCGTGGCAAAATGTCACTATAGGGTTCAAAATTATCGGTTGCCTGGTTGCCACAGACTACCGAAAATTCATTCTGGCAACCTGTTTTTCACTGCTGGTTGCTCGGCTGTCAACGGGCACTGAAAATTCATTGCAGTAAACAATCTCTTACACCTGGTTGCCCTGGTGCAAGACCATCGACAAAGAATCAGCAATCATAACAGAGTTGTCAGCCACTCGGTAGGTGTCGGAAAGTTAGTCGGGGATTCATTGCAGAATTGACGTTTCAAAGTGCCAGCCAGTAATGGAGGCCCTCCCTTCATGAAAATTGACAATTATGAGAAATATCCAGCAGCAAATGTTGTAGTATCTAGCATTCAAAGCTGTAATCAGAGGTTTAATGATACAAATGCAGAACTGGCTCGGAATATGAGCTTGAAAATTCAAAGTTTGACTAGAAGAGGTAAGGTGCCATAATTTGGAAAATTCTCTAATGGTACAGATATTCTTCCTCAAATGTTGGAAAACAATGGATCTTTTTATTAAATTTAATATATTGTACTTACTATAAAGGGGTGGCCGTGGCCTGGTTGTCTCATTGATCGGCTCGCTGATCGACTCGCTGATCGATGGAGTCAAGCAACTACCTGCTGGCTGGGTGACAGCCAGTGGCTTGAGTACCATTGCTGGGTGGGACAGCTATTTGGGGCACAGCTGTTGGGTGACTTTAGTTTGACCCATTTGCTGAGTGACCAGTGCTGGATGCCCAGCAGTTGGTGATAGCCACTGGTTTGTTCGTCCACCAGCAGCTCTTCCATCGTGAACCCCCTATGCTTCGGAGGGCATGTTTGGTCGTTGATCTTGGCTGCTACTGCCATCTCGTAGCAGCCGTTAGTTACTGGGATGGCGCAAAACTCCCTCGAAGGAGTAAGTGTCGCAGATTATCATTCTGCGATAATTTACCCTCTGTACAAGGTAATATGTTAAGTATTCTGAATACCCAAAACAAGACAATCGTAGAAACATTAATAAAATTGTCTATTTGGGATAGTGTTATTGATTCTGTTGGGTCTCAATGCAAGAACTTTTCTATGCTTCTGAATGTTCTCCTTTGCCTTCTGGCACACGTTGTAGATCGTGAAAGAGGATTTTCAATGATAATTATTAAAAATGAACAATTATTACGATATCCTGTGCCTACTGATTTGATGTGAATAATATTGCAAAGCGGCAATATCAGAAATTTTAATCCTGATGATGCTGTTAGTTTACGGTTTGACATGGAGAATCGGCCCAAACAGTCCTTTACTAAACCCTAAGGTAAGGGTAAACTGAGAAGGTCTGAAGCTGATATTGTATAAAGTGAGATTGGAGATGCTGATGGCATTATTGAAACAACAAGACCAGTGATTAGACAGATTCATTTTAAGATTGCATTAGATAATAAATAATTACAGTGGTCGCCGCCTATTATGGCCACCTCGGGGCCATGCTTAAGTGGCTACATTAACTGGTGGCTGTTTTAAGCAAGGTACTTAAGTCTTTAGCCAACAACTCGAGCATGTGTTTGTACTTACATATAGACAAGTTTGTTTGCTTAAAAAATCATTTATACTCCTACAGTATCTTGTCAAAATAGTTTATTTAAAATATTATCTAATGTTTATTTGACAACCTTGCCATCTTAAAAAATCGTCAATTTCATCAGCCTTTTGACATAAGACAGGACCGTTCACTGGAGTATTTCTAACATATTAAAACCAACTTAAAACACCTTCAACTTGAGCATCTTTTCCATTTTGCTTACGCTTCCTGCTTGTCTCTTCACTTGCAGCTTTCTCTCTCAATTCTTTTTTTTTTCTTTTATAATTTTTCCTAGCAGTGCTCACAAAATTTGCAAACGTTCAGCAGCTTGACGTTGACTACACTCCATTGAATAAAACCAGTTTAAAAGGTCAAGTTTTCCACTTGCTGATAAATCACATCTTTTTCTCTTCACCTAACCTAACCAGTGTTGCCAACTCAAATTTCAGGAAACAATTTTGCTTAATAAACGTTTTTAAGGAAACAATTTCCCAGGAAACAAGGAATTTTATTACAAATTCAAAGAAATAATAAAACAATTTATACATGCTACTGTATAAAAAAAGAAAAAATCGGTCATTTTTGCTGCAAAAGCCCAGTGTCTTCACAAAAGAATGCTATGTTCTGAATTTCGACAATACCATTCACACATACAGAATTTATATACACATAATTGACCAATCAGTACAATCTGTATTTTTTGGCAGCAGTGCCCATTGGCTTAGAGGGAAATGAAAAGTGGATATTATGAGCAGAGTGTTTATTTATCCGGAGTAAGATGAGATGAAAAAGTAGAATTCGTGAACTACCTCTGAAAAAAGGTGCCCATATTAAGCGGAGTGCGGCCACATAAAGCAAAATTTGTTACATAGGAAACAGAAAATTCCGGACAGAGCTGGAGTGGCCATATTAAAGGTGGCTACATTAAGCGGCAACCACTGTATTAATGTATATAAAGTAATAAATGTAAATTAAATCATGTTCACTCATGTGTAAATTTTTGTTAGGAAAATTAAAACACTGATTTATTTGATTGTGTATATCTTCTCGATCATACTTCAGTAAAGCTAATTTCTAATGGATAAACTAAATTTCATTCTACTCCATGTCGGCAGCCAAATTTGAGAGTGGGCAACCCAAATTACTGGAGTAGTTGCCAAGTGGACATCCACACTTAATAGTTAATTTCTAACCCTGGCACTATAGAAAATAAGCGATGAGGAAATTGTGGTGCTCTACGAGTCATAGATGAAAGATGGGTAACGGTGCCTGTAAGCAGTATGTTCAGGCGAATCGACATGCTACAGTGGAGCAAATTACTGCCCAAATGAATGAGGGAGTTATCATAAATGTGTCCAGAACGACACTTCAGGTAATGTTGTTGCGTATGCGGCTCCACAATCGATGGATGATTACGGCACCCATGCTAACGACTGCATCAGCGGAAGAAGCTACAATTTGCATGGCAATACCAACATTGGACATTCACTGATTGGCCAAAGGTTGCCTTCTCAGATGAACCGTGTTTTTTGCTCTATTGGACGCATACATTGAGAAATGTCAGCAAACAAATGCCCTACAACCATTTGTGAACAGCAACAAGCTGGTGGAGGGAGTGTTAAGGTCTGGGGAATGCTTTTGTGCCATTCTCTGGTGCACTCATCATCCTGAATGGCAATATGAATCGATTTAAGTATGTATCGATCCTTGCTGACCATGTACACCCATAACCTGGATATTATTTTTCCTGGGCATGATGGCATTTTCCAGCACGACCGTATGACATGTCATACAATTGTCCGTGAATGGTTAGAAGAGCATGGGGAAGATTTTATTGTAGTTCCCTGCTCCCCCCAAATTTCCCAGACATAACCCAATCACGTATCTATGGAACCACCTCGATCAGGTTATTCGCTCCATGGATTCTCCACCTTGCACCCTCCAACAGCTGTTAACTGAGCTGCAGTCAGCATGGTTCATTTTCCGTGTGAACATTTTCCAGTATTTTATTTAGTTTCTCCCAGCCCGTTTAGCTGCTATCTGAGCTGCACATGGTGGTTATTCCGAATATTAACAATTGGTCACATAAATGTGACTCGACTATTTATTTTGCCAAGATGTAATGGATATATGGAAATTGAATTACCCTATTTCTTTATGCCATAAGCATTTGTGTATTTTTAGTAAATTGTTTAAGCTGCTTTTGTTTTATTTATATTACTTGCTACATCTGATTTTTAGCAAGACATGGACTAAAAAAGCCATTGCCTGTAAAAGAAGAAGCAATGTTTAAACATAAAAATATTTTTGTGATTAGAGGTTTTCCTTCATTTACAGGCAGTTCTACACCCTAGTTCTATCTTTTTTAGGTATTTTTTTTTTAATAGAATCAATGATATTTTTTCCAGTGGACCAATTGCACGCTCAAGTGGCACTACAACCGAACTTATTTGAGAATGAGGCGTATGTGGCAGGCATTGCTCGGACGGTCATGTTTAATGTGTATGTGTGTGGGTGTGTTAAAATGTTGCTGTGCTTCATTTTCTGCATGAAAGTTAATTATTAGTATATAAGGGTCGTACAAGTGAAAACGAAAATTTGTGTGTGGGGGGAAAAAAAGATGACATGTAGGATCGTAGGTTTTTGTTATCAACAATTGCGAAACCCCACATGCAAATTGAACAATAGGTTGCAAGTGTTGCATCACGTGAGAAAGAACAATAGCTCGCACTTTGCAGCTCTTCAAGTGATCGCTTCGTCCAAACAACAAAATGGAGTCAACGAAACAGGAACAGAGAGCAGTAATTCGTTTTTTGACATGTGAAAGAGTTTTAGTTTCAGAAATTCATCGTCGTATTTAGAAAGTCTATGGAAATGACTGCCTAACCTTCACTCGTGTTTGGGCATGGAGCAAGAGGTTTTCGGTGGGACGGTCATCACTGCAAGATGATCAACGACCTGGACAAGCAAACCGTGCGATCACGGATGATTCCAAAGCCAAAATTGACGATCTCTTAAAGGAAAACAGAAGAGTGACAATCGATGTCGTGTTTGCTAAAACTGGCCTTAGTCGTGGAACTGTTCACTCCATTATCAGGAACCATCTGCACTACAGAAAAATCTGCACAATGGGTCTCGCATCATTTGACATCAGCACAACTTGGAGTTCGAATGGCCATGTCCTTACAACATTTGACTCCCTATGAACAGGAAGGAGACAGTTTTCTCGATAGAATCGTTACAGGGTATGAAACTTGGTGCTTATATTTCCAGCCCGGAAGCAAACGTCAAAGTCGTCAATGGAAGCATTATGGGTCACCACCCCCAAAGAAATCAAAAGCAATCGCAAACAGCACGGGGAAGGTGATGTTGGCCGTGATTTTTGATTGCAAGGGACCGATTTTACTGGACTTTCTTGCAAAAAGCACCACAGTTAACTCAGCACGATATGGGTAAACATTGAAGGCAGTGCGCGTGGCCATCAAATGCAAGCGTCCTTGACTTTTTACAGAAGGATTGCTTCTTCTCCACGACAACGCGCGTCCTCACACCTCGAAAGCAACGGTAGACCTCATCAAAAAGTTCAACTGGGAAGCAATGCAGCATCCATCTTACAGCCCTGACTTATCCCCATGTGACTTTCACGTGTTTGGGGATCTCAAGAAACATCTGAAAGGCCGCAGGTTTCAGTCGGGACGATGAAGTGAAGGAAGAGGTTTTGGAATGGTTCCACACGCAACCGAAAGACTTCTTCCATAAAGGAATTACACGCCTTCTTACACAGCGGGATAGATGCCTTAACGCATTTGAGGAGTATTTTTAAATTCCTTGTATACACTTTGGATAAAATAAATAATTTTTGTTTTCATTTGTACGACCCTTATATTTTAATTTTTAAAAATTATTTTAAATACACAATCCAGTATTAAAAATTAACAATGGAAGGTGTTTATTTTAATTATGATGACAAATTTAAGGAAGTGTATATTTGCGATTCATGAACTCACAGAGTTGTATTTGGCGAAAGAAACGACGGCAAAACACACTGAAATACGAGAGCAAAAAACTCACAATGTTTATTCACTGAGCAAAATACAAAAAGGCGACACAAAGAACAAATAGCGCCACCCAGTGGCAAAAACTGAAAAGGGCAAAATACAAAAATATCCTTAACATAATAGCCCCCGCCTTGAAAGGCTTGACTTTCAAAACGTGGCAAAAAAATTCAATAAAGCAAATAATTGAAGTTCATTAACAATTGTTGGGTAAGGGACAAATCTTGGAGAAAGATCTTTTCAAAGGTCTGGTAGAAGTGCAGATGGTGGCTACACGAGGGATGCCATCTCTGCCAGGATGAAGTTGGGTCATACGGCCGAGCTTCCAATGGATAGGTGGTTGGAGATCGTCCTTGATAAGCACAAGGGAGTCCAGCGTCAAGTTGGAATTGCAGTGATGAAAGAAGTAGTTGAGGACCAGCATGCAGAAAGTGAGGGTGTTCTGAGGTGACTTAACAGTCTGGCTAGCGGATGTTTCCCAGAGATGAGGAGGGGAAATTTCTTATCAAACGAATAGTCAGAATTAAGCAATCTACCTCCAACTCGCAGCAAGCCGTCAGAGTCTAAAAACAAGGACAAGGAGGGCAGCTTCGAACGTGATCGAGGATCATAGGATTGGCAGATTTTAATCTCATCAGGGAAGGAGTGTTTTTGAGAAAGTCTAACAAGAGTCAGGAAGGCATGCTCAATTTCAGAAGGTGTGAGAGGTCCATACATTCGGGTATCCTTAGGACATAGACAATTGTTCTTGAAACGCAATATAAAGGCAACGATGCAATTTAGATGATCAAAATCAGAGAATCTTGAAAAGGGAAATGAAGAACATTCAACAGTGGCAGATATTGCATCTAACCTTTATACTTCTGGAAGATCAAGTGGTATGGAAGGAGAGACAGTAGGAGAGACCCCTCTTGAGAGGATGTCGGCAGGATTATTGCCACTGGAGATATGATTCCACACAGAATTCTTGGAGAGTGTCTGGATCTCAGATTGGCGACAAACGTGTGTAGACGATTTGGATGCATTTTTAACCAACCAAATACAATAGTGGAGTCGGTCCAGAAGAAGCACTGATCAAACGTTATTTGGAGCGCAGAAGTAACCTGCTGGGCTAAGCGGGCGAGAGTGAGAGCACCACAAAGTTCTAGTTTGGGAATGGATATAGACTTGAGAGGAGCCACTTTGGCTTTCAAACACAATAAATTTGAGAAAGTAGCACCGTTTTGATCAATAGAACGTACATAGATGCAGGCGCCATAGGCCTTGATAGACGTGTCAGAGAAGGCACGAAGCTGTATACTTTTTGGCTCATCGCATATGAAACGTCTGGGAAAGGCAACTTCGTTTAGGGCAGGAAGATCATCCTTTAAATTCAACCATTAAGCAGACAAGGAGCGAAGAATATTTTCGTCACATGAAAGTTTCTCTAACCAAAGCACTTGCAACATCATCTTGGCCTTAATAGTGCAAGGGCTTAGCAAGCCGAGAGGATCAAAAAACTGAGATATGTCTGACAGGATAGCATGCTTATACTCTATCCAACGAAAGTTGGACAGAGTATAGTTATTCTTTTTGGAGAGGTAAGAGAAATAGAGAATGTCAACTTAATCATCAAGTGGCGACCAATGCAGTCCAAGAGTCTTTGTGGTATCATGCGAGCCAATATCAACTAGGATAGGATGAATGTCGGACTCCATGAAGTCTGAAGGAATTAGAGGCTCGTTCGAGATCCATTTTCTTAAGTTGAAGCAACCAGTTTGCAAACTAGCAGATAGGTTTTTGCACAGTACCTTTGCTATGGAAACGTCGATCGCTCTTCTCAACAAATTGTCAACCTACGTTTTTATGATTTGAGAGACCTCAGGAAGGGATTGTGCGCATTCAATACCCAATTCGTACAAACATCGAATTGCTAAGAAGCTAGCAGAAGCAGTACCATAAGTAACAGTGTTCAGATTATAGGTTTTGATGGCATCATTTGGATCAGGTCTCCATAAGATCTGCTGCAAGGGGATTTGAGAGTCATCAATCAAAACTTGGCGATACATCTTTTCTATATCGGCTGAGAAGGCGTAGACACGTTTGTGAAATCGGATTAGAACACTGAACAGATCCTGTTGAATGGTAGGGCCGACCAGTTGTAAGGAGTTAAACGATTCACCAGAGGTAGTGGGAGCAAAACCATTGAAAACGACACAAAGCTTTGTGGTCAGGCTATCTTCCTTGAGAATGCCATGATGAGGTAAAAAGCAGGAAATCTTAGAAAGTGCAGGGTCGCAAACAGACATGTGGCCCAAGTGTTCATTTTCTTGCATGAACTGTGCATAATGCTGATGCAAGACAGTGTCGGAGGCAAATTTTCATTCAAGATCTAGAAGGGAATTTTCAGCTGTTTCGTATGAGTCACCTAATACTTCTGGAGCTTTATTAAGAGGAATACTGACAACAAATCGACTACTAGAATCACCTTGGTAAGGCTCTTGAAGTGATATTCACATTCGTCTTCTTCCAAGATCCGGAGCTTAGGGGTATCGATTTCTTCCATTTTCCAGAAATTTTCCAATTGCTCTTGAATGCGAACAGAACTACAGCTAAAGTTACAACGAATCTTGGGCAGTAGTGCAAGGAAACGAACCAGCTACAATCCATCCAAAATGAGAAGCTTGCAGAATAGGCATTCTGGGTCCAAGTGGAATGCGCCGAGTGAGAACAATTTGCCAGAATGAATTTATTCCAAGGAGAATGTCTATTTCTCCAGGGACATTGAAGTGAGGATCAGCCATCTTCAGGCCATGAGGAATGTTTATGCTGGCAAGATCAATTAGTGTATTGGGCAGATGACCATTAATCTGAGGAACAACCAAAACATTGAGATTTCAAGCGATATTTGAAGACTCGAGAGTGCAAAAAAATTTCACAACGACAATGGACACTGGTAGTAGAATTGGTGATGCCCTAAACTTGGATGTTGACTGGGGTTTGAGGCAGCTTGAGCTTCCTACATAAAGGAGAAGTTACAAACGATGAAGTGCTACCACAATCAAGTAGGACTCTTGCTTGATGAACTTGACCTTGATGATCAACAACATTCACAATAGCAGTGGAGAGAGTAGCACATTGTTTGGAAGAGGACAACGCCGAGAGGTTGACTGTATCACTTTCAACAACTGAGTTCTCGGAGGTGGTTATGGGATCAAGATGTAAAAGAGTATGATGTCTAGCTTTGCACTTATTGCAGCTGTGCTTAGAGCTACAGTTCATAGAGAAGTTACCTTTAGAAAGGCAATTTATGCAGCATCTTAAATTTAGCAAAACATTCTTTGACCGGCATAGATTTGAAAATGGAATAAGAATACAAGTTATGATCTTTATTGCAGACCGGGCAAGAGGACGACGTCGAGATGAAATAAAGATGGATTTAGCATGTCTTTGTTCTAGAGTTTCCAATAAAGAGGCCTTGTTTTCTAGAAATTTAATGAGATCATCGAATGAAGTTGGATCAGAAGTAGCAGTCTTGTTTTCAAATTCCTTTACAGTGGTGTTATCTAACTTGGAGTTAAGATAGACAAGGAGTGCATCTCTCTGATGCTCATTATTGATCAAGGAATCCAGAGATCGAAGATTTTTCTTGGCAGAGTCAATCAAGGTGCGTAGTCTAGCAGAGGATTCTTTGGGAATGGGCTCTAGATCAAAGATGGCCTTCATAAGGTTATGAATTAATATTTTTCGATTGTCATAGCGATCATGAAGACTGTCCCAAGCAATAATGTAGTTGTCACCAGTCATTCTTAACAACCTCTGCTGCTTTGCCAGCCAGCAAGGCGTGCAGATAATGAAATTTTTATATATTGTTGAGTTCGCTATTTTCATGAATGAGACTCGCAAATAAGTCTTTGAAGTTCAGCTAGTCTTCAAACTTTCCACTAAATTCTGGTAGTTTAATGGTAGGCGACTTAATTAAAGTCGATGACGCATGAGAGTGGTGTGAGCTGCCATGCAAACTTATAGAACTGGATGGCGAGGCATACTTCTACTTAACAAGTTATCAGCATCAATAATTACGTTAAAATACTTATCTTCGAATTCTGCAGATTCAGAGTCAATATCGTTTGTTTCATCTGCATCGATCTCTAGTTGAATCTCATGAAACGAAGCGAGTAATGGTTTTACGTTGAACAGCCGTTCACGTAATAGAGCAGATCACGTTCATTCAATGGCGCAGAAGGATTTGCAGATGAAAGTGCTCAAACATGGGATTCAAAACGAGTTAGCATAGCTTTGATTGAAGCGCGTTTTCTTTAAGGATCCATTGTGTTTGATGAAGCCAGCAAAATCGAAGCAGGAGGAGAATGCGTAGAGGCAAGATGGCGGAATGGCGGGAAAAGCACTAATGATGGCCGGAAACACGATCAGTGTTGAACAAACGACAGCATGGAGCGGCGAGGAACAGTCACAAAAACGACGAATAATCAGTATACTGAAGTGGAGGAAAGAAACATCACGATGTCTTCTCAAGTAAAAGCACACATTCAATAGTTCGAAGGACCAGAAGAAGTCGTCAACTGAGCTCACGAGAACAAAGAGCATTCGAGAGAAATAACTTGACAGTTGCAAATATAATCCGGCTCGAAGGACCAAAATGTTTATGTTAATTATGATGGCAAACTTAAGGAAGTGTATACTTGCGATTCATGAGCTCATAGAGTTGTATTTGGCGAAAGAAACGACGGCAAAAAACTTACGATGTTTATTCACTGAGCAAAATACAAAAAGGCGACAAAAGAACAAGTAATGCCACCTAGTGGCAAAAACTGAAAAAGGCAAAATACGAAAATATCCTTAACAGAAGGCATTGTCACAGATTACTTATTACACAGATGCGACATTCAATTGTTAGCTCAATTGTTAAAGTGGAAACTGGATGGCTCATTGTTTTGACGTCATCGATTGTAGCAATGCCCCTGATTTTCGCTGGGTGCGCAGTTTGAGAACATTCGTTCTTATATGTATTTAGATGTCTAATAAAGAATTCCGTATGTATATTTCCAAAAAGATGTGTTATACTTTTTATGTGACAAAGTATAACATAAAAAATGTTTTTTATGCATAACTCATGGTTTTTATTAAATACGATAATTTAGTTTAGTCACCAATTGTAGCGCACCCAGCGAAGTCAGGGGCATTGCTACAATAGATGAAGTCAAAACAATGAGCTCTCCAGTTTCCACTCCTAGCAATTGATTGTCGCATCTGTGTGATAAGTAATCTGTGGCATTGTATTATCAAATGTTATACTGCTAAGTTCCACATTGTGTGAATGATCATCGGTACACGTGTGAGAAGACATTCCTTTACTTTCCCAAAGATAAAATTCACCAAAAATTATGGATTCAAAAAATCAGAAGACTTAGGTAGGTTCCTTTACAATTTTTTTATTTCATTTATGTGTTAAAAAAAATAAAAATAGTGGTTGTCTGGAGAAGTGGTCTATTTAAACAACCCCGGGGGGCCCCCGCGTGCTTAATGTCATTGTTTCAATTGTTCATCATTGTAAGGATATAATGTGATGACATACAAAGCTTACTTTTTGGTTTCATTTATTGTTTTAGTGATTTGCATCCTGGACTAAAGTTTTATTAACGAATTTGAATGAAATTTGCAAAACTTTATGCTGTAATGTGGCTATTCAAAATAAACAATACATGAAAACAAAATACTAATACAGAATACATGTATAATTACATAGCAATAAAAGTGATCCCAATTATTGGATCAAAAATTTCTCCTATTCTTTATTGAAAAACTGCAACATTGAAATTTATTTTTTTTTGTTCAACGTTTTACGTACTGAACTTGTTTCCACCTCTTCTAACAATTACAGCAAGTTTTGACTTGGTCTTGTAGCAATAAAAAGCAAAGTTTCTCTTTGACATGGTGACAATAGGAGTAGGAAATTGAAATGTTATGTGAAGAGTGAAAGTAATGTAAAGTGAGCCCAACACGTACATTCTCAACTGCAATCACATGTTGGGCTCTTCCTAACTGTAAGATAAAGCAGGGGAGTGAATGAATGCCACTGATACACAAAGCAAAGAAACAGATTGAACAATGCTCAATTTTCTACTCCTTCACAAAGAAATGAGCATACTCTTTAAGTTACAGGAAGTGGCATTATTAATGCTTCAATCCCAAGACCAACGACCACCCATTTCAGGCACCAATCATCAATATTCCCTCTTTAAACTCAGTAGACATGGCAGAATTGAGTCAAGATTACCATGACTCGATTTTGCCATGTCTTCTGGTCGGTTTAAAGAGGTAATATTGATGATTGGTGCCTGAAATGGGTGGTCGTTGGTTGAGTAAAGAGGTGGTCGGCTTAAAGAAGAAAAAAATTCATTATACCTGACACATTAATTCCGTGCCAAGGAAAAGTGGTCGAATTAAGAGGGGGTCGTTTTAGTGAGATGGTCAAGAATAGAGATTTCACTGTATATCATTCTTAAGTAGTGATTCATAAGAAGTAAATCTAGTATAAAATGAAAAAATTTCTGCATTGCAAATTAGAAATGGTTTCATTCAGTTCTAATGTTTTTTGCTTGGCATCAACTAATTCATCTTCAAATTTTATGTGTTGATCTTCTGAACAATAATGAAATCTAAAAGGATTAAATGAACCTACAGTAAATACAAGTCCTAGGACTCTATTTTTTTGAATCAGTTTTTGTGATTCACTACTTTAAGAATATATCACTATTTAAGAACGCTATAGGCCGATTTTTATTCTTGTTAACACATAAATGAAATCTAAAAGATTTAAATGAATCTACCTAAGTCTCTTCTTATTTTTTTGAATCCACAATTTAGGGAAAGGGAATTGTCTTCTCACGGGTATACCAATGATCATTCCCACACAATGTGGAATTCAGTAGTGTGCCATTTGAAAATGGCCGGCCAGGTGGTCGAGAGCGCTAGGGCATAGGCTTTCTAGTTCTCGAGTCCGCCTGGCGGTGGGTTTGAATCCCGCTATGGGCATGGATGTTTTTGTCCCAGGCGGCGTACAGATATAACTGGTGTAAAAGGTGCAAAATGACCTTATTAGTCGACGCCAAAATTTCTAATAAACCAACCAACCAACCAACCAACCATTTGATAATGTAATGCCTTCAATTGTTCATTTTTAATACTGGGTTGTGTACTTAAAACAATTTTTAAGAACTAAAATATACTAATAATTAAATTTCACACAGAAAATCAAGCACAGCAACACAATAACACATATGCACGCACATTAAACACGTCCGTCGGAGCAATGCTTGCCACATACGCCTCGTTCTCAAATCAGTTCGATTGTAGCACCACTCGAGCATGCAGTTGGTCCATTATTCTGGGAATTAATCAATTTTGTTTTTTCAAAGGCTTAAAGTTGTTGATTTTAGTATCCATTAAATTAAATTAAATAATTACTGTCTGTGTTGACAATCTAAAAGCAATGGCCATTCTCTCGAAGAAAAAAGTTTCTGTAGTCTTGCGGGCATTTTAAATTGTACAGGATGTCCAAAAAGTTATTGTGCATTGGAAATTGAGTGCAATTTGAATTTTTACTTATGGCACTGCAGTTTTATCTACAGGAGATGCTGGAAATGTCATCCTACGACTTGAAATCATGTCAGTTTGATTACAAAAGTTTAAATCTTGAGTAGGTAAATTTCAAAACTTTTATCGAATTATGAGAATTCTCATTTAAAAAGTAAATTTCGACATTAAAATTATTGACTTTAATACTCTTAAAGAGTCTTATGAAAAGTAAAAAAAAAAAAAAAAAAAAAAAAAAAAAAAAAAAAAAAAAAAAAAAAGCTGTTACTACTGTGCAGTGAGAAAATAAAATATTACAGGAAATATGAATGACATTAGAATTTCACTCCATCATTTCCGCTGCATGCACAGTAACTTTTGAGACAAGCTGTATTATCTCTGATGGAGGATCAGACCAAATTTTAAAATTAAAGTTTGCTGGGATTAGTAAGAAATAAGAGTTCTGATTTGTAGACCTAATGGGGTGAAGAATGTATACTCTCCTAAAAAGAACTTTTTTTTTTTATTTTTTATTTTTATTTATTTTATTTTTTAAATTTAAATAATCTCTAAATGCTTATGGCACAAAATGTACAGCACGACAACGTATCTGCTATCCCAAAACAAAATTAAAAATAAAGTATCTCCCATTTTGAACTTAAAAGCATTTATGGATAAACTGGGACGTACTTTTTCTTATCATTTTTAAAATAGTCAAATGATCACTGCTGGATCCTTGATGTGGAATCACCTGAATATCATTATTTTCAAGACAAATGATTTATTTGCATTAGATTAAGAGTATTACTTTTCAGGGAAATGCCTTTACCTCTCGGGACTGATACCTGAACCAATGACATCTGATGATGATTACAAACTGATTGAACATGGCATTGGGTTCACCAACATTGTTTCTCGTACAACTAAGGGAAGCGCAGATCTTACTCGGTAATGTTATTTTTCTCCTGGTTTATTTTTTATTGTAAATTGATATAAAATACATACACTCAGGAAATTCTGGCTGTTGTTACAGTTGAAGATTTTTTTTGATATCACACTCATTAAAATTTATCTACCATAAGTTTAGATTAGGTTAGTTAATTTGTTTGATGTATTTTAAAAGCATAGTTTATTCTACTGTTCTTATGCATATTAAAATAAAAGTCTTTTAATCTAGCACTAGCAGGGTTGAGTTGTTACCATGTTATCAACCTTATCATAAATTCCTTTTTATAAAATATCAAAAATTGCATCAGTTTAAAGAAGAATACATCAGTTCCTTTTAGTTGTTTAGCAGTTTTTCTTTTCTAGAGTTATGGAATTTTTTTTTAAATACTGTATAAATTCATTATTAATCTTTTACATTCAGTTATATCATTTCAAGGTACTTGGGGGTGGGGTCTGTGTTTGTAACTTGTAGTAAAGTAAAAAGATGCTTTACAACGCTCTTTTAAATTTCATCTGGTGAAACGGCAGAACTTGGTTTATTGGATTTTATAAGGGAATGCTTACAAATTACAATTTATGATTTTAATTTTAAAATAGTTTGCTATTTAGCTTGAAAGTTTCAATGGGATGGATGAACTGTGTGTTTAAGTTAAAATAATGTAGAGGGAATGACGCTTAATCAACACAAAATTATAATACAGTTTGTAATGGCGGTGGCATGTAATGGCAGGGAGGGGAATAAATATATGCTCCTTTTTCCAGGGAATATATTCATGTTTATAGTTTACTAAATATGGACAAATAATTAATTAATTTATTTAATTTAATAAAGAATACATAGTATTTGAAAACACTATTAAAAATTGTTTTATGTTTACATATTACAGTTAGTTTATTATTATTATTATTATTATTATTATTATTATTATTATTGTTGTTGTTGTTTGTTATTTGTGAACTTTATTTGTATTTTGTATAAATTCGAATTTGTTTTTGTATATTAAATAGTTAATAAATACAACTGAAAAATAAAATAACAATTAACAAATAACAAAATAATAAATATACAAGTATAATCAAAATAAAACTAAAAAATCAAATAAAGAGCTGACGTTTCGGATAGAGCCTATCCTTTATCAAAGCAAAAACGGATAATTCTCTAAAAGCAAATAGAATATTAGAGAATTATCCGTTTTTGCTTTGATAAAGGATAG